>CANSNZ010000138.1:0-105929 GCA_947646795.1 Beta lomatogona | reverse complement strand
TCCAATGGTAAAACGAAAGGAGAAAATATTTGGTCTTCACGTCGCGGCGTCCATACCATGCACGATTCCATACCTTTTTCAAAGTATCCATGAGGGCATTGGAATTAGCCGGCTTATTGGACCATAACTTCCTATCGGCATTAGGGGCGCTTTTGTCCCTCGCATCCCCCCGCATCATCCACGTACCATTCCACTGAAGTGGCCGTCCCTCCTCACCGTCCCTTTCTCTCCCCTTTATTGATACGATTTCGCTTGATCTTCGCACTCATGACAAAGATTCACGCCCAAATCTCAAGAAATCTTGAGAAAACACCTACTATAGGACGAAATCTAGTATGCCTAGAAAAACCCTAAGGAAGTTACCTAGAGGGAAGTTACCTCACCATTTCCCTATTTGTTATCAATTAATTAACTTTAGGTACTAACAAAACACTTTTCAATACCAATTCAAATTTATATAAAGTAGTTTTATTAAAGCACTTTATAGCACTACTATAAATACATCTAGCAGCAATTGAACATTTTCTAGTACCAGCAACACACTTTCTAATACCAATACAAAAATTTATAATAAAGGTACCATTAAAATATTTATTAGCATGCCAAAAGTATTTGTTATAAATGAAACGATATTTTGGCTCTGTAACCATCGTAATAATTTATCGTACTTACAAAGAATTCCTAAAAAATAGGATAAAGGAATGAAATTGAAAAGTGTTTGATCTCAATTATAATAATCGTAGTTTTGTTGCATAAGAGTTTTAGTTGTTTCAATTTGAGATGTATTTCATCCGTTTCTTGATACTTGCAACTATATGACCTTTGCTCAATTTTTTATTTTAATTTTTACAGATTAGGGTTTCATTGATAATAGAAAGCCACGACACTTACAAATATTTCCTAAGAAATCTAAAATTCCAATACAAATACATAACACCTTAGAACTAATTACATCGCTGTAAACACAGATTTTAGATCTGCAAGAAAGTCAAAATATGTGAACAAAATAATATTTTATTAATCTTTGTAATTTTGGGTTACAACCTCTAATGATTTGATCCTCTTATACAATCTCCACGAATGGTTTGACTTCCTTGAATTGATGTGACTTAGGCCGGTAGAGAAAATTTGAGAGATTTATATTTTTGTCTTCTCGTTTTCTCCTTCGGCGCCGGAGTCTCGATTTCTTCTCCTCTCCCTAAATGAAGAGTGTGAAACTCTATTTATAGAGCTTTCTAGGGTTTAGGGTTTCGAATAGTTCCCCTATTGGCCGTCATCATTTAAATGGCCCATTTCTTATTATTGGACTTTGACCATGCATTATAAATGATAATCAATTAAAATAGACCAAATATACTCATAGGCCCAAATTAGTTAATTTTACTTATCATTTATATTTTTTTATAAAAGTCCATAATATCGACTTTAATGAGTCGAAATGATGATGTGGCATTTAATAAAATTTTCGTGCCTACAAATTGCCCCCTCGAGACTGTATCACGTACACGATTTGAGTGTTTAAGCGTGATCGAGTCTCGATATTTTTTTTACCATCAAAAAAATTTGTGTTGGCTTCATTTGTTTGAAACAAAATGGCTTTTGATAATAATGGATCAAAACACCATGTTGCAGCCGTAATAACCCAAGACAATATCTTTGTTATACTTCAAACTATGACTTCTTCTTTTTTCTTTTTCTTTTATAATCCATATGCTTGGCAAGTGATTGTTGAACTTCACGAGTTGGCTTATGGCTGGACTTTGCTCTCCATCTTATTAGATAAACATGAGAGATAACATACCCACGGAACCCTCGACATATTCAAGTGATAAGTTTGGCAGTGTGCATATTTCGGGGAATATTCCTATCTCATGGTAAATGGTTATATATAACCACGAGATATTTGAGGAACTTTAATCATTCAGGAGGTTGCAAAGGCCAATAAGAGGAGCACTTGAAGGCTCAAGGCGTGCCGTCATCTTCTTCGGAAGCCAAAACGTGCAATTTTCTAGTGAACCCGAATCAACGTCGCATGCAAGGAGACCATAAGAAGCCGCCATTTTCTTGAGACCTTGACACCATGAAGGAGATGAGCTCATCAAAGAGCTGAGATGAACCGCCTTTGACGCCTCGAGATGACGGAGGAAGAGCCATCATAGTTTTGATGTTTTGCCGCAACGTAACCATGGAGATGCACTTATCTCTTCATTTATTTTCTTTGTTCTCCATTTTTTTTTTTTGCAGGTTTGTACTCCTCTCGGTATTGATGATTGATCTACCCAACTTTTGGTACCGTGAAATTGAAGCCGAGCCATGCCCATGCCTTGACACATTGACATAGCAATTTCAAGCCGGGACGCCTTCGCGGAGGCCGACGTGGTGGACCTGAAGCAAGGAGCAAGAGGGCATGAAGTCAATGCCATACTTTCCCAGCCATTGACATCATATTCGCACTATTCCCGGAGCCTTCTTGATGCCATTAGCCATAGTTGAACTACTCCCAGAGTGGTGGTGCCAAAGCCGACATCGTTCGCGAGCCATTAACGCCATACTCGCATCAATCCTGTTTCCCGGAGCCTTGAAGCCATAACCGAACTTACTCTTGGAAGTCGCGGTGTTTGTTGTACAAGCCATAGCCCCATAGACCGACCGAAGCCAAAGCCGAAGCCGCTTCGCGAGCCATCATTCCCAATCTCTTGGAGGAGAAGCCAAAACAAATCCGGATGCCCTTCTGACTCTATAACCAAGTAAATTAAGGAGCCTTCTTGACAACATACCCGACCTTGTTGCCCAAGGAAACCGTCGCATCACACTTTTGAGTTTCCCGTTACTACTTACTAGAAGGAGAAGGTAGTTTTTTTTCCACCACCCCTTTTTCTTGTATCTGTATCCTTTTTTTTTCGGTTTGTTAGATACTGAGAGAAGGAATTTGGTTTGTGATGTTCGGAGTTTAGGTACTTTATGAGCTTTGTGACGTATTTTGGAAATGAAGTAGAAATTTTGGTGTTTTATTTGGGCTTTTTGTTGGAGTTTTGTTTCGTAGCTCGTTTTTTAAAGCTTAACGAGTAGCTTGTAAGTAGGCGAGCTTGGTTGGGTATTAAAAGGAGGAAGAAACATGAAAGTATCATACTACATGATAATGTGATATGAACCACTTTTCACCTTTTTTTGTTTTTTTTTTCCTTTTTTTTTTGTAAGTGAATTTTTTTGTCTCATTGCATCATGATATGATAACACATTATCAGATGCTAAGGCACTGTACGCCATTTTTTTTCTTTTTTTTTTCTTTTATGACTCCTCCTTTTATATTTTAGGGAGAAAATGGTGCGTTGAACCCGTGGGAACACCCAATGAAGATCACATAAAGATAGCTGATGTTGCAACTGAGAGATATAAAACACAATTTCGTGCATTTCGCCCCATGATCGAATCCTTTGCGAAGGATTTGCCAGCATCACATTACCCTCCAAGCTTGAACAATTGGTGGAAGGACATTTCTGAACCAAGCAACTCTTCTCTCTTCTCATCATCGGTCCACATTCCTAACATGGCGCTATGTATACAGTCCCATAATGAATGATACCTTTTATCACCTTTGAAGAAAGAGGCAACCAGAAAGACCATCTCTTTAAGGAATGGGACGTGCAGACTTACATCGTGCCCTCAACTCAATGGAGACTAGAGTACTAGAGCCATTCTCATAATAGTTCCAGAGATGATTTAATCTAGCCAGGTGAAACCGATTCGGTTTTGAAGAAGTTGCCAAGTCATCTATTTGATATTTCATACCACTATCTTCAAAATACATACCTTAGCTTGATGTCACGAAGGGGAGAATGTTGTCCTCGTTGCTTTTGTGATGCCGGAGGATTATTCTTGCCATCGAGCCGTCTTCTAGATGTTGCGGAGGAGCAACTGAGCTATCATTTTCGACGTCATTATACAAATTATCATGATATCCAACCAGTACTACATACAAGATTAGTGGTACATCATCATTATTCCATTTTTTTCTTGTTTAACATGACCTTTCGTGGCTGGTGCTTGATCATGGTGATCTGGTGCTTAGGAGCTTTCTCCAAATCTTGTTGTATATTGTGTTTGTTTTTCAAAAGTGTTGGTGCATGAAGCTTACTCCAACATTCATTTCTTTCAGATCTCTGGTGCTTGAAGGCTTTCTCCGGATCTCGAAGCAATGAGGTAGTGCTTTCGAGTTTTCTCCGAACTCATCGTCTGTCCTTTGCTCTAATCTCCCGTGCTTGACAGCCTTTCTCCGGATCTTAGAGAATTTGGTGGAACATTGGTGCTTGAGAGCTTTCTCCAATCTCAATGCTTAACGGTTTTGGCAAATGCCCGGTGCTTGGAAACTTTCTCCGAGAACATCGAGGAAATTTGATGAGGTATTGATGCTTGGAAGCTTTCTCCAATCTTCGAGTGAGTGATGTCAAAATTTCATGCCCATCATTCAGCAAAGTGTATTAGTGAAGAAAAACTGGAACGACGGCTATGCCCCCAAGCTTGTACTTCATCTTTTATTATTATTATTATTATTTATGTAAAAGTTGTTTTGACTTTCCTTAATGGAGCACAATTTTTCAACTTATATTATAGAAGGCTTTTTTTTTTATGTGGTTGCTCTTGAATAATTAATTGCCCAAGATGCTTACGTACCAAATAAAGTGATTATTCTACACCTTTTGGATCAAACCAAACGTAGTTCAATTCTTTTTTACTTGACAAGTATGCATTTTATCCTCTTGCTTAAGAGCTTTTTTTTTGGGTATGCATTTTATACTCTTGCTTAGGAGTTTACATGTAGGAATTTTGTATTTGAAGTCATGGCCTTTACAAATGCACATGATTAATCAGAATTCTCTTCATGGTTGGCGATGGTCATCTCCATTTCATGAGCCCGAGTTGTCGGTTCTTGGAATGTGTTTGGCTTTATTCCTTGCAATATGTAAGTCAGTCCCAATGCATGCCTTGGGCGCACAACTCTACAACAGATGCTTCGGATAGGTGATATTTGCACTCAAGAGACAGCGTCCGCCATCGATTAATGTACTCCACGACTAGTTCGTCCTCCAACAGGGTGGTTTGTGTCAACTCGTCATGCCGACGATACGGCGAGTGCTGAAGAAACGATCCGTAAACGCTTCTTCCATTTGTTCCCTATTGTCAATTGATCTAGTGGCTAAGTCGGTGTACCAATCGAATGCCACTCTTTTTAAAGATTGAACGAACTGCTTCACAAGTAGGTCTCTTTCGGTACTCGCATTATTACAAGTTTCAATAAAGTGTGCTATATGTTGCTTGGGATTGCCAATGCCATCAAAATGCATGAATTTGGGAGGTTGATAGCCCATAGGCATCTCTAGGGCATCAATTCTCTTTGTATAAGGCTTGGTGTAGTGGTTGTTCCCGTCAAAATCTCCACTAAGTTGGCGTTTGACAACTGACGCTATCATAGCTTGAATTTGTTGGAAATTGAATGAATCGCCATGGATCGCTCTATCCTTTGCCCTAGTCTTTGACTTCCTGCTAGATTCGGATCTACCACTATCGCCTTCGCTTTCATCAGTTGGACGTTTCTCAAGTTTTTTTGTCAGAGCAGCAAATTGTTTGCTTTGGAGTTTGATTTGTGCTTCTTTTTCCTCATTCTCTTTGGCGAGTTTGTGAATGAGCATCTTCATGTTTGCTAATTCATCCTCCATGGTATTTGCTTCAATGATCATGACACTTACATTAACAACGTCCGTCGCTCCATTGATCGATTCCATCGAAGGATCCACGCTTGGAGGAAAGGATTTGTTGATGTTATGAACAAATCTTCTTTTGGCCACCATGGTTGAATGAATTTGCTTCATCGCTTGAACGGAGAAAGAGATGAGAGGTAGAGATTGTCCCACCGAGCGTACCTAATTTGTAAACACAAGTTTTAGATCTGTAAAATAGAGAGTCAAAAGATGTGAACAAAATAATATTTTATTGATCTTTGTAATTTTGGGTTACAATCTCTAATGATTTGATCCTCTGATTCAATCTCCACGAATGGTTTGACTTCCTTGAATGAGGGCCTCCGGGCTTGATCTCCTTCAAGTTTGGTCGTCTAAATGGAGCGGCTTTGATGTAGAATAGAACGGCACGTCAGTTTTGTATGCTTGTTGTTCCGGTTCTACTTGGAAGAATTTGATGTTGATTTGTTGTTGCTCACAAACAAATATGATCTTCTTGAATGAGGGCCTTCGAGGCTTGATCTTGTCCAAGGTTGATCTTGTTTCCTTCTTCCGGGAAGATAGCTTGATGTGACTTGGCTGGCAGAGAGAATTTGAGAGATTTATATTTTTGTCTTATGTTTTCTCCTTCTGGCGCTGGAGTCTGATTTCTTCTCCTCTCCCTAAATGAAGAGTGGGCAACTCTATTTATAGAGCTTTCTAGGGTTTAAGGTTTCTGAATAGTTCCCCTCTCTTGGCCATCATCATTTAAATGGCCCATATCTTATTATTGGACTTTGACCATGCATTATAAATGATAATCAATTAAAATAGACCAAATATACTCATAGGCCCAAATTAATTAATTTTACTTATCATTTATATTTTTTATAAAAGTCCATAATATTGACTTTAATGAGTCGAAATGATGATGTGGCATTTAAGAAAATTTTCGTGCCTACAATCGCAGATTCGAGCAACAATAGCCTTAATAAAAAAAACTTAATCGAAGCAATACAACATGTGAGTTAGCACTAATTCGGCTTAAGATCCACCGATGTATAGTCGATTGGGTGAAAATATTTATGTGGTCCTCTAGATACTTATAGTGATTATGAAACCCTAAATCTTCATTCCACGTCAGGCCAATAATCAAAGAGATTAATTGTAACACCCCCGCCAACCCGAACCCTTTCTCATTTAATAAAACTTGAGATGGGGGAAAATCCACGAGGGTTCGACTCAACGAGCGTGCTACCGCCGCACTTATCTCCTTGGAAATAAATGCAAGGCTAGGTTAAAGCATACTAAATTCAAATTAATTAATCCTTCAACCAAGTATATTGTTCATTAAATACTACTAATTACTTAAGTGTTTCGAGTTCCAATGAAGCTAATTCATAAGCTAAGTGGATGACAACTCTAAATGATCTCCCCTTTTGTTCCCCCGTCGATCACCCACCCGCACAAATACATTGAAAAGAAACAAGAGAGACAAGCTCCCAAAAATCGAAAAAGCTGAGTAATTCCAACTCCATCCCGTAAAATACTTAAGTTGAAAATATATTGTAAAATAGTAGATTAATAGGGTTGAAAAGCATAGCACACATACACACACACACACACACACACACACACACACACACATATATATATATATATACACAATGAATAATCGCATAATTAATTCAATTAATCCAATTATTTAAGGAGAAGAAAGAGAACGCCAGTAAGCCGGGGTCAATCCCTTGTAACCACTTACTTCAACATTGTAGGCCGGGGTCAATCCCCTGTAACCACCTACGGATAACATAATGGCCATAATAACAGAGTCCCTAATGTGCACACCCCTTCTACTTGGATCACAACAAGATAGAAGGAAGACAGTAACAAAATATCAAGATAGTAACTAGAGAACCCGTAGGGCCGCCGAACCTCTCATACAGGGCAACCTGTTCATCATTTCCCTCCGATATTTCACTTTACGTGATTTACATCTTTTAATCAAGTCATCACAAAAATCACGTACACATTTACGTCATCTTGTTCAATCTAGTATGAACATATTCAATCCATCATAATCTCAATCCATTCATAGGGTTTCAATAACTCATTTCACAACCGTCACTTGAGTTCATTTATCACTTCAGATTCATAATCATTTCATTATCACAAGTTCTTACTAATTCCAACTTTCATCAAATTTCAATAATAATAATAATAACGGTAATAATGATAACAATAATCATAATAATAATAATAATAATAATAATAATAATAATAATAATAATAATAATAATAATAATAATAATAATAATAATAATAATAATAACCATAACATTACTAAATGACATTAAACGATTTTAATAACGTTATAATAAACATATTTGTCATATCATATATCGTCCATAATCATGATTCATAATCGAAATCCATAGTCGTTGTCCATTTTGTCCTTCATATTCATAATTCGCATTAAGTCGATAACCCATAATTATAGTCTATACTTATAAATTTTATAAGCACATAATCACATAATCAATTCATTTTATTCTAATGGGATCTATGTTTAGATAGACATCGGAGATTACCTCGTGACGCGTGCCCAAAAGTTTAAGTTCACGAACGAATTAACACTCTTGATATTCCTCGTCTACGCAATCGGAGTCTACAATAGACATTAACGAGATCTAAGTTAGTTATATATAAAATAAACAATTTAAATAATTTAAATAACTTAAAGCAATTCTTAATTAATTTAAGAGAGTTTATAAATCAAAGTTTATAGTTTTCAAATCAATTATGAAATTATTTTAAGTACTTAAAATTACTTCAACTTAACTTTCATTAACTTAAATAATTATTTTAAACATAAAAACTAACTTTATTATACTCCTTATTTTATTTTAGAAATTTAAAATCATTATAAAAGACTATGTTATTCCAAAATTTACTAACTTAAATAAAGTAGGCTAATTTTAGGAAGGTTATAAAAGTAACCAAATAAAATAAATTTTAAAATACAATTAAATTAAAAGAAAAGGAGAAAGGAAGTAGTTTGAGGAATTCAGTTCCTCAAACTGAGAAGGAAGAACGAAAGAAGAGGAGGGAGAAAACAGAGGAGGCGAAGGAAGGGAGAAGAAGAGGAAGGAGGCGCAGTGGTTTTGATGGTGGGCGTCGAAGGTTCAAAGGGGAGGGTGGTTTTCGGTGGTGGTTGGGTGCGGGTGCAGCGGTGACGCCGCGAAGTAGAGGTGAACGAAGGGAGGTCGCGGCCGGGCAGGAGGAGAAGACGCGAAGGGGAGAGAGGCTGGCTTGCGGTGGTTCGATTGGTGGTTCAGGTGGTTCGACGGTCTCCGATGGTGTGGTGGTTCAAAGAAACAGGAAAATTGTTAATGGTGGTTTGAATTTTCATTTTAAATTTTCAAAATCAAAAATCGAAATTAAGGAAGAAGATAAAGGATTGAAGCAAACCTCCTTTTTTTTTTTTTTTTTTTTTTGAATTGTTTGCTTGATTCATTTAGGTGAGAGTAAATCGTATTTATAGAGGATTTAGGTCGAAATTTTGAGCTTTGGTCAAGCTCCATTAATGGTGGAGATGAGGTATGAGGGCTATCCTAAATACTATGACATCACAAACCCAATGAGAGAGAAAGTGAGAGCAAGTGAGCGAGAGAACCCATCAGCACCAATTCCCCAAACAAACCCGACCGCCCTTACGGCCCAAAGCGAGGAGACCTGCTGCCCTCTAAAGGAAATTCTTGTGGTTCCCGAGGGAGTCTTGCGGTCAACCCGGGTTGCTTCGGAAGCCAAGCGCCCACCCCCGAGTTCTCCGGAGCTGTGTCCACCGGATCCGACGAGTGGTCCTCTGCCAGGAGGTAACATCCAATCTTCGTCCTTTAAGGAGGCCCTTGCAAATGGATCTGCTAAAGAGGCCATATCCACATTGGATATCATCCCCCTTCCTATGCCTTCCCTTCCCTTTGCTAGTAGTCGGCAAAACATAATTGAGGAAGAAGAGTTCTTTATTCCTATATCTTGCAATGAATATTCTGAATTGGTGAAACCTTGGGAAATGGCTTTAATTTGTAAAATCCTTGGAAGATCTTTCTCCCATGATTTTCTAAAGGAGTTGATGAAAATTTGGAAATGGAATGGGACTATGGAATTATTGACATTGGGCAAGGGATTTTACCGTATTAAATGTAAATCAGTAGTGGAGAGGTCGCCCATTCTTGCAGGGGGGTCCTTGGTTCATCCTTGGAGCCATGGTTTGGACCCAAGAAGTGGAAACCTGGTTTTAAGCCATCATCACATGATATCAATCAGCTTCCCAATATGGATGCAATTACCCGAGTTACCAGCGGAATTGTTCAATGTCGAGGTGTTGAAGAAAGTGGGGAATGCGGTGGGAAAGATCATTAAAATTGACGCACATATGCTTCAAAGTGAAAAAAAGAAGATTTGCGGCGATTTGTGTGTTGGTTGAAGGTGGTAGGAAAATGCCAAGTAAAGCTTGGATTGGAAACAATGGGCAAGAATTAGTGTTCATGGAGGGGCCATGGTTTTGCAACCGGATGCGGGAAGGTAGGCCATCAATGGAAGTATTGTCCTAAGAAATCATCTCAATCTAAAGACAACCTTATCAGAACGGAGAAGGCAATAGTGACGCCGGTTGCAGCGGGTCCGATAAAACAAGTCAAGATGGATGGAAAGTAGCCGGAAATAGAAAACAGAATGAGCCTAAAGTCAACGGCCCAACCCAAATAACTAAGAGACACGTGTCCATGCCTCGCTGGATGCCAAAAAAGCAGGGGGAGGAAGTAAAAAAGACGGTAGCAAGTGAAAGCGTCCCCAATAAAGAGGATGTGCCAAAAGTTTTAAATTCGAGCCACGTGGATGAAATATTGGGGAAACTTCTATTATTCGGAGGCCCACTTCAATCCTCCAAATCAAACCCAATTCTTTTCTTGCTTTGGCGTAACTACAAGATATTGAGGAGCACTCTCTCTCCACTCCAAAAACCTCTTCTCACAAAAAAAAAGGGGAAAGTAGAGTTATCCCATCAATCCTCTCTCAAAATCCATGTTGCAGTCCCTCCCCTACCTCCGACCCCTGTCGTCCCGCACTCTATCTCTCGGCCTCCCCCTCAAACACGCTAACCCCAGTCAAAATAACCCCCTCCCATGCGACCCTCCCCAAAACCCAAACCAAGAAAGTTTACCCGTCTCTCTCTCCTCGCAAAAAAGCGCAAGTGATGGAATTCCGGGTCGTATTAGACCACTCCGGTCATGCATCCCCCCGCAAACCCCCTCCATCACCTCCCTCTCCATCAGCAATAATTTACAACCCAACGACTCGAATGGAGGAGAAGCGGACATCTCATGATGTATGCCAACTCGAATTTCTCCCAAAGACATGTCCCTCAACTCCAAGATGCCTGGTCATCTTCCCCTGGTCAATGCGCATTTTTCTCGGACCGGTTCCTCTTGAAAGAGGTAGGAGTAGAGTCCGACGATCGAAACTTAATGCGAATTTGGGTCCTTGGATTTGGGGAAGAGGCAAGCGGGTTAAGAAACCCTCTACAATCCGAGGTGGTGTTTTGGCCCCACAAGAGAATGTGGACCAAATCGGCAACCGAGGTAGAGTTCGATCAGTGGGAAGTAGGAAACGAGGAGATGTCCATGCTCCTAGCGAAACCAACCTTCCCTAGGGGTATGAATATTCTTTTTTGGAATGTGAGAGGGATTGGGAGACCCTCATTTAAACCCAACTTTCGGCTCCTGGTTCAACAACACAATCCGGTGTTCGTGATTTTGGTGGAAACGTGGGTGGGCCGTGACAAGTCGGCAGAGATTATTCGAGGCCTCGGGTTTGATGGTTGGCACTTTGTGGAACCACAGGGTTTCGTAGGAGGAATCCTTCTCTTATGGAAGTCAAACATTCTTGACTTCCATGTCATTGGAGAAGGAATGCAGGGGAGTGTACGGTGTCGTCGAGGTACATTCGAACCATTCTTCCTTTATTTTATCGTCTATTTATGCTAGCACTAAGTTGTGGAAAAGAAAGCAACTATGGCATGATTTGTTAAATTTTGCTTGCTAATGTCGATAAACAAGTGGCTTGTGGTTGGTGATTTTAACAAGGTAAGTAGTCAACATGATAAACTAGGAGGTCGTCCTATTTGTAGGTCTAGAGCGGAGTTGTATGCTAACACTATGGATGCTTGTAATTTGGTGGATATTGGTTTTCATGGTCCTAAATTCACTTGGTCTAATAAAAGAAAGAGGAATCCAATTTTTCAAAGACTTGATAGAGGGTGGGCAAACCCCGAGTGGCTTAATATATTCCCAAATGCTAATTTGTGGCATCTCCCAAAAATAACTTTCGACCATTGCCCCCTGTTGATCAAGTTAGATAATGCCCCTGTTAGGTCAGGGCTGAAACCATTTCGATTCGAACCAATGTGGCTTACCCATGAAAATTTTCTTCAGATTATCCATCAAAATTGGCCTGGCGATTTGGATATCCAGTCTAGCCTTGAAGCCTTGAGTTCTACCCTGACCTTATGGAACCGGAATGTGTTTGGCAATGTGTATCAAAGGAAAAAGATTGCCCTAGCCAGATTGAGTGGGGTGCAAGCTTATCTTCAACGTAACCCTTACTAAATTTCCACCATAATCTCGAAAATGATCTCCAAAATGAAATTACTCAAATTCTAGAGCAAGAAGAATGGCTTTGGTGTGTCAAAAGTAGGATGGATAGGGTGGGGAAGGAGAGCGAAATACTAGATTCTTTCATCGGACCGTTGTGATAAAGAGGAATGTGTCGAGGATTTTGTGTCTTAGGGATGATGTTGGGAACCAAATAGAGGATATTGAGGAGATTAAAGGGTTAATTATTAGATTCTATAGAGGCCTCTATGCCACGGACCAAACCCAGTGTCACCAGGAAAGTATAAGAGGAGAGGGGAGGGTAAGTGAGGGTTTTGTTCCCTCTATGGAGGAGATTAGGCAGGCTCTGTTTAGCATGAAACCTTTGAAGTCCCCAGGACCTGATGGGTACCATCCTATATTTTTTTTTTAAAACTTGGGCTATTGTTGGAAGTGATGTGGGGCGAGATATTCAGGCTTGGTTTCGCAATCAATGTGTCCCAGAGTCCTTGTGTAATGCCCTTATCTGTCTTATCCCTAAACAAGCTTCTACGGAAACTGTTAAACAGTTTAGGCCTATCGCTTTATGTAACACCTTGTATAAACTTGTCACAAAAATAATGGTTAATAGGTTTGAAACCTCTAATTCCTTCATGGATCTCTAAGAACCAAAACAACTTCATCAAGGGGCGGGGGTCCGGATATAAACCCGGTTGTAGCCTCTCAAGTTCTCCATTCTATGCACTTCGAGGAAAGGGAAGTGGGGGTGGTTCGCGTTGAAGATAGATCTTGAAAAAAACCTACGATAGGATTGAGTGGAGTTTCATTAGGAAGTGTCTCATCTATCATGGGTTAGATATACCCTCAATTAAACTCATTATGGACTGTATTTCTAAGGCTTCGTCTGCTGTCCTTGTGAATGGAACCAAGTCTGACACTTTCTTACATTCTAGGGGCCTTCGCCAGGGAGATCCCATGTCCCCATACCTTTTTAACATATGTCTGGAGGCTTTATCTCAAGCTATTCATAGGGAGTTTGGTGAGGCTAGGTGGACTCCTTTTGGGTAGGTAAGCGTCGTGTTCCAATATCTCATCTGTTGTTTGCGGATGATCTCCTGTTGTTTGGAAGGGTAGATGAGTCGACGGCATTTGCTGTCCGGAGTGTGTTAGAGAATTTTTGTGCTATATCTGGGCAAAAAATAAATGAAACTAAAAGTAAACTCATTTTCTCTAAAAACATTCCCGAGGAGCAGCGAACGCTGTTTCGAGAGACCCTGTCTATTAATGAATCCCCAAATCTTGGGCCTTTCTTAGGGTTTCCTATATCTCATAAGAGACCTTCTAGAGTCCAGGTTCAGTTTGTGGTAGATAAAGTTAGAGCCCGACTTGCAAATTGGAAAACACAATATCTATCGAGAGCAGGGAGGTTGTGTCTTATCACATCCACCCTTTCCACAATCCCATCTTATTTCATGCAGGCATCTATGCTCCCTGCTACCACATTAGCTGACCTTGATAGGATTTGCAATAATTTTTTATGGGGTGAGACCCAAGAGAGGAAAAAACTTCACTTGGTGAACAAGGATGTGACATTTATACCCAAGGACCATGGGAGGTTGGGCATTAGGTGTCAAAAACTCATGAACATAGCTTTTATGGCTAAGTTGGGATGGAGATTAGCTCAAGAACAAGCAAACTTAGCGCAGAAATGTATTCATTCTAAGTATTTTCATGATAATCATGTCACAAATTTTCAAAATGGGTCTGTAGTATGGAAAAATGTAGGAAAAGGGTGGGAGCTTCTCAAGAAGCACATGGAGTGGAGCTTGGGAAATGGCAAGGATATTAATTTTTGGACGGATAATTGGCTCCTTGTTGGCCCTATTAGAGACTACGTGCATGGGCCTTTGAATTTTGATGAAGAGAATATCAAAGTTGCTGATCTTAGTGTCGAAGGGGTGTGGGACCTCGAGGGGTTATCCTTAGCTCTCCCCTCGGATATTCTAGATAGAATTAAGAGTACTTCCCCTCCTTTGTCTACCTCGAACAAGGATCTCCTCATCCCTACTTTTGTCACGAGCAACCGTTTTTCGCTCACGTCGGCGTATACTGCCCAACTTTGTCTAAATGAGCTAGATAGTAATATGAGTTGGATTTGGAAGGGGCAAATGGAACCTAAAATAAAATTATTTCTGTGGCTAAGCTGGCGTGATCGCCTTCCCCACACGAATCTTCTTGCACAAAGGCAAATCAGCCCCCCCAACTCTGTGTGTCCTCGATGTAAAAATCCAGGTGAAAATTGTGCTCATATCTTTCAAGAATGTCCATCCTCCCTTGATGTGTGGACTCTAGCGGGCATAAATACTAACATCTCCCTCCCCCTAACTCACTGGCTTCAACATAACCTTTCTATGAAGTGTACCTTTCACAATCTACAATGGAAGGTGGTGTTCCCTTATATATGCCATGAACTGTGGAGGGAAAGAAATAACCGTGTTTTTAGGGATATAATCCGAGGCTCACCCCAACAAATTCTTTATAGAGCCACTCGTTGTGCCATTGATTTCGAGAAAGCCACGTCTAAACATAGTGAACCCCCTTCCCTGTGTATTAGCTATTTGGGTGTTGCCCACCCCCAATCAATGTTAATTGTGAATGTGGATGCCTCGTTTCTAAATATTACATCTTGTGTGGGGTTGGGAGGGGTTGTGCGTGATGCTAAGGGAGAGCGGGTGTGGGGTTTTTGTAAAAAAGATACTCTAATGATGCTTTGGCAAAGAGCTCCAAGCAATTCAAGAAGGCCTCGCTCATGGTGAAGGCTCGGCGGTTAACTAATGTGATGCTATACTCGGATTGCGTGAGCTGCGGTATAGGTCATTGTGGATGGGAATATTGTTGATAAGCATTGTAATTTGATTTACAATTGCGGGAAGTTGCTAAGTAATCTTCCTGGGGTCAAGCTCCAGCTTCACGTAGACAAAGGAACCAATTGGCGGATATAATAGCTAAGAATTGTAGAAGGTCGGATATGGCTTGTAATATAGCTAGGGTGTTTCCCAATCCCCCTAGTTATTGTAGTACTCAATATATTGAGGAGTGTAACAGACTGTTTTAAGTTTTGTTGATGCGTTGTTTAACCAAAAAAAAAAAAAGGTATGAGGGCTTTGGTGTTTAGGCCTTTGAAATTGTTTCCCCTAATATCTGAAAATTGGACTGAAATTCAATTATTTACTGACAAAGCTGAGATTTTGTGTTGAAAAATTTGCTTTTGTGAGCTGAAAATCAGGAACGAAGGAAGGGAGGAGAGGAAAATGGTGATGAAATCCCATTTTCTTTTCCCCTTTTTTTTTTGTTTTGTTTGTTTTGTTTTCCTTTTTCTTTTTGGCTAAAAGACATATGGCTATGGATTTGTATATGGGCTTGGATTACTAAATTGGATGGACAACTTGTACAAGGATACCCATAACAAAAAAATAAAGAGTTTAATTTACCATAGTTAAATTATTTAGAAATAATCATTTAAATAAAACTTGTTAAATAAATCAAAACTAAATGAAATTATTATTTTAATAAACATAGTTATCAAATAAAATCGCATTATCATAAAATAATTTTAAGTGGAAATAATATTAAACCTTAATAAATAATAAAATAATCTTTGAAAATTCGGGGTATTACATTAATCTTCCAAGCAAACTGCAATTACCAAATTCTAATCTTCATAAGGGAAAAGAAGAAAGTTATACTCCAAACTCCTACTAAAGGAGAGAACAAATCCAAAAATTGGCAAGAAAAATCTCATAAAGAGAGAAGGAGGAGGATTATTAAAAACTAAGGAATTAAAGAAGGATTTGGGGTTTACCACCATCAAATAGATGATGATGGCATCCCTTGCGGTTGGAAAAGTTTTTAGGTTTTTCTTTGGAGAGAGAGGAAGGCGCCGAAGAAGGTGAGCAATAACAACCGTTGCTCTACTCATATATTAACTTTGACTATAACTTTTCTTTATAAATTATAAAGATGTTGTTAATAACTAAGATATTGTTGGATTAGTCTTAATATATATATGGATTTTTTTGTCAAAAACTACCTATTAATTGCAACTTTTTGAAAACAGCTACCTAATAAGTCTAATTTTTAAAACAACTACTCCCTCCGTTTCTTTTTAATGGTTACACTTACACTTTTCACGCATGCCAATGCAAAACTTTGAGGATATATATCTCTAGTTTTGTATTTGTAAAGATTATAAAAAGTACATATTAATAAAATACATACTAAGACGAATCTAACAAGATCTCACATGACTATGTTTTTATTCATGTATAAATCACAAATGAGGGTCAAAGTGCAACTTGTGAATAGTGTAAAATGTCAAAGTGTAACAATTAAAATGAAACGAGGGTGTAACAACCCGCACTTTCGAGCTGCTAGATAATCACGCTTAACAATCATAAACTTCAATTATCATTCATTAACCTTGATTATACAATCACCTGCAGCGGAATATAATTCAAAATACGCTTCCAGTTCTTCTATCATCCACGATACATCAACCCACAAAAGTATATACAACTTCAAAAACTAAACCAATTAAATCTCCAAATAGATACAATCATACATTATAAGAATATTTCTCAAAAACGTATAATCTCCATCTCGGGTTAAACCGGTCACCTCTCATATCGTAACTAACGATCATCAATCCATTCTAGAGCGTGCTTGCCTGCACAATTTCTAACAATTAACTTTGCCCCCACCAGTTTAGGTTCCAAGAACAAAATCAGATAAACTGAGTACACACTGTCCAACCAGAAAATCTTTTGGTGGCTTAAAACATATTTACAGAATTAAGATTACCATACGAATATTAGATATCAAGATACAGAAAAGTCATAACAAAAAGAATCATATAATTCAAATACTTCAATACAATTAATGTTACTTCTTGTTTCAATATAATAATACGAATATCTCAACATATGTAGTATATACCACAATTAGCGGAATCATGAGAATTCAATAGAACTAATCCGATCTTCTAAAATCAACTCCAGCTCTAACATACTTTAAGTCATAAGAATATCTCCCACTTTTGTGTCTCAGATATAAAAACTTTCAATCAAATATGTATACCGTAGCTAACTCCTTTCATAAATTCCTAATGAGTTCCTTGGTAAATCATTTCCATATTCGGCAGATAAATTCCATAACTTTTGATGAGTAAAACATTACTTCGGAAATAAAGTTTAAATTTCATGAATCACTTGCATATTCAAATGCATTTTCTACTTACTTTCAGAAATCATACTATACTGGGGAAGAGAACACGAATAGAGTTGCCATTCTGGCGCATTCTCTAAACTTTTACAAGGGACGTCTCCCTCTTCCATTATGTACCACTTGCAAGACTTTTCAGGACATGTCCCCATCATACAAAATACAGAATACAGAATACAGAATGTTGTTCATCATCGCTCCGGTGGCTTCTTCCCCTTACAAAATGAAATCAAAATACATAATTCATAATTCAATATTTTTCTGAAACTCAAATTCATAATACTCGAGTCAGATATATCAAAATCTCGTAACATAATCGCTTTTGGGTACAATTCAATCCCTTACAGAAATTCATTTGCTAAAAGCAACGCAAATGGGACATTACAAACATTATGGTCCAATTCTATAGGCTTATCGAAAGATCAAAATTGAATTAAAATCTTATATAAACTTCATATTTTGGTCACAAAAATTTTCTATTAAGCAATATCTTTCCCTTTAGGAAAAATTCATACCAATAATCCCAACTATGGTCGTTCTTCCCATATTAATCCTAACTATGGGTTATTCTAGTATAATCCAAATTATAGGATATATTTTCCCAAAATGATCCCATTACCTCTAGATACCAGTTTAATAGGTAAAAAGACCACGTGGCACATTGTGATTGGTAGAAATCTCTACTAGTTTTTCTTTCATTTGTTTCCTTTTTTCATTATCCCCCCATCTCTTTCCTTCGGTGTTTTTCCTCGTCCTTCGTCTTCTATCACCACCTCCACAACTACTGTCAACAAAAACAATCCACCAGACAACCACCACAATCGCCCCGTTCCCACCTGAAAATATGACAACCGTCATCGCCGCCTCCTGCTATCTTTTCTTTCGTCACCCACTTTCCCCCTCTCTCTCCTATACCCCTGCATAATTGCCACATCTTCATCTCAACCACAAAAATTGTGGACTTTTATGGTAGATTTCGACCATATAAACTGCAGGTTTTAAGTTTATATGATCGAATTTGACCATTTTAAGCTGTTGTTGAAGCAATATGCAAATGAGTATCTCTCTCTTGTTTTATTTTTTGGGTTTGAATGGTTGATTTGGTGGTTGGATGGGTGGTGATGGAAGTAAACTTTTTAGCAGTAGTGGTATGGTGGAGCGAGGAATGTTTGGCACTTTGGTGATTGTGTCGGGTACAAGTGGTGGAGGAGGAGGATTTGGTGGTGGTTTATTGGCCGGAGGTGGTGATTTTTAGGTGGTTTGGTTTGATTTTCGGGGTTGTAAGGATGGTTATCGAGGGTCAAAGGTGGTTCTTAAGTGGATGGTGATGGTTTTCGTTGGGGGAGGGTTTGGTTTCAAGGTTGTTCGACGAGGTGGGTTGGTTCCCGGGGGTTGATTTTGGTTTTTGATTGGGTGGAGCGGTGCTCGGAGTTAGTTGTTGTGGTTTTTGGGTTGTGTATGATAATTTTCGGGGGTCGAAGGTTGTTTATATGGGGGCTTGGGTGGATTTTGGTGAAGGTGGCTTATAAGGAGTGGGTTTCGGGCGGAAGTTGAGGCGCTTCGGATGGTGGAGGTGGTTAGGAGTGGTTTAAAGTTAAATAGGGTGGTTTGGGGAGGTGGGGGCGTCGGTAATGGTGGTGCAGGTGTGGCCAGATGCAGGGGGGTGGTCAGGTGGTGGACTGGTGGGTAAGACAAGAAGAGAAAGAAAGGGTGAAATAAAAAAGAAAAAAAACAAATTTGTTTTTTTAACCTCGTTTAACAGGTAGATGGTCATATGGGATCATTTTGGGAAGGGGTACCATTAAGTTGGGATTATACTAGAATAAACCATAATTGGGATTAATTTGAGAAGACCCCCAATAGTTTGGATTATTCATGTGAATTTTTCCTTCCCTTTTAATCTTACCCAACAACTTATAAAGCTTATATCCCGAGCAAATACCGATGTTTATACTCCAAACCATAAAGCTTATAACCTCAGCAAATACCGATGTTTACACTTCAAACCATAAAGCTTATAACCTCAGCAAATACCGATGTTTACACTTCATACCATAAAGCTTACAACCTCAGCAAATACCGATGTTCATACTTATGTTAATCATGTTAAATATAATACGCTTGTCTTATCCCAAGTAGAAGTCATATTATTCTTTGTGAAGATTCTCTTGAATGTCAAAATGCAATAATACTAGTAAATTGTACATTACTCGTAACCACAATTTTCAAAATTTGTATTGCATATACTTAAATCTCGTGATATGAAACGTTTGCATATATATTCCTGCAATTTTGATACACAAAAACTTATAACCTCCAGAGTTTTGACTTATCTTTACAATTATAGCTGATGCTTCCTCTAACATGACTTGGTGGTTAATTTCACATCTTAATTATTCAGCACTTCATACTTGTACTTCCGATCTTCTAGTAACTCAATTTATGTGATATCTAGAAACAACCTTAACTTGTTTGTGTCCCCAACTTATTATTCCTTTTCGGTCATTTGTTTGAACTTTATAATCTCAATTATTTTAATTTACATCCAAATTCACCTTACATTTATATTCCCATCATTATTAACTCATATCACTAGTTCCCAACATTTGTATCCAAGTAAGCAAATAGGAATTACCATACTCTATCTTCTAAGTGAATTGGCATTACCTGCAATTGCGGTCAATCTCGCTACCTCTTTAGTTGCCGCCCCCTACTTGCTCATTCGCAATTACTACCACTTCTACCCCGGCCAAGCAACCAAAGCCGGGGACCCAGGTGAGAATAGTGAAAGAGAGAGAAGAAGCGGGGTAGAGTAATTGGAATAACTCATCAGGTTCATGCCCTGAAAATTGCAGGTTCGATTCCTGCCCCCGCCTAAGAATAAGAACTGATTTCTCATTTTAGGTATAGATGGTACTGGACAAGCTCTTAGGGAATAATCTCTTTCTTATTTCCGGACTTTTTCCAATGAACAGACAAATCAAAAATTTCACTTTGAATTTCGGACCTCAATATCCTGCTGCTCATGGTGTTTCACGATTAGTATTGGAAATGAACGGAGAAGTGGTGGAACGTGCAGAACCACACATACTTCCCCCGACCTCCCTTTTTATAACTTTTCCCCTTTCAATGAGTAGGTAAAACATATAGTCTTTACAATTCAACCTAGTTTGATACTCATAATATAAAATTCCTAGCTTCGATATAGTTTCTCATGACTTAGTATTATAATTTTACTATACTGTTTGCTACTCTTTCGATTCATTATTCCTTTCCTGAGCTATTATATTCCTAACATAACCTTCACATATTAAACTCTTACTTTTGTATTAGAGTCCTATTTGCCCATCTTATCTTCCTCACATGCCATCTTACATTTCAAAATAAAATTCCTCAAACTGGCTATTATCCTACACCCATTTCAGCATAGATTATCAATCTTAGAAACCCAATTTCATGGATTCGTCAGAGATACATCTACTTCATATAATTTAACTTTTAGCATCAACTTCTCCTCATTACTAAGTTAGAATCAAATTAAAAGCTTTCTTTATAACTTTACCAATTTCAACTATATCTAACCTCCCATAAGATTTATTGCCAGCTCGAATAATTATCATAAATTCCAAGCGTATAGCTAAATCTTTCACAATCATAATTTATACTATAGCGAACATCTCCAAACAATAGTTTACTTTTGAAATCCTCAATTTCACACTTTCCATGACCCAAATAATCCCAAATATACCAAGCTCATATAAGATATATTCTGGAATCTTGTATTGTATTCAGAACTTTCCAAACCCATAATTTCCAAAAGCCAAATCTATATTCTTCAAAGTTGTCAGACAATTATCTTTAAAATCTTGTATCTTATTTTTCACATCATATAACATACTTCATTATCCCAATATACTCAGATTTCCAGTAACTTAGTATGAATCAACTCTTTTGATACTTTATATATTCACAACTATATATATACGAATAATAGCAAAACATAGTGGAGTTTCATTAGCTTATCAACCTTATCGAATCAAGTCAATTACTTCTTGTAAAACATACGAGATTGCGCATAATATTTTACTTATAGATACTTTCTGAAATATATCGATAACTCTTACTTGAGTACTTATAATCTGATATCCATATCTTCCATATCATATCTTAGAACGTGGGTCATTGAACCACTTATACTATTAAGATTCATAAACCAAAATATACTTTAGTTTGAAACACGATTGGCTTAGTATAACAAGAACTGATGTTGTTGGATAACTTTTACTTACTTTAAAATATTCGAATAAAACTGTCTTCCATAACCAAAGCTTATAAATTTATCTCAAATCACGATCAGGATATCAATGCTAAATTCAGTATAACCAAACACTTGGCGTTGAATCATATCCGAAAATCACACAAAACTTAGTACTTAAGACTCACACCTTTTTAAACAAGTCGAACTTTGTAATCATAGATACATAACAAATTCAATTTAGAACTCAAATTCCTTTTAGGAAAAATTACGAAATTCATACAACTTTGCTTTAATTATAAGGTGGAGGGACAACGTGTACCTTTTTCCATCTCCGAATTCTACCTTTATTCCATATCGAGTCTTGGTTCTTCCAACATACTTGAGCTCCTCACATCAATATCCATATTATACCAACATCAGCCCAATAACGACAGTAACGACATAATTCCGGCGACTGGAATGAATGGGGCAGCAGCTCCTCCGACGAAGCTACGACAACACCAACAAAATCTCGTGGTAGCAGGGTCCATGAAGCAGAGGAAAGAAGAAATAAAAGAGAGGCAACAGCCACAACAAATCAAACGAGACCCACGAAGGAGAGAAGAGGAGGAGCAAGGGATAGCAGCGGCAGTCGCGACACGCTGGCAACACCGGGTAGGGACGACGCACCGCCAGTAGCAGTGAAATACATAGGAGAGAGAAACGAAAAGGAATGGGCGGCTCGGCTCCAACGAGGAGGTCCGAATCTGAGTGTATAGAGGAAGGAGAAAGGATGACTGTAGAGGAAGGAGGAGAAGGAACCTGGAGGGAGAAAGCGAATTGGGGTTTTAATGTGGTTTTCTTTTATCTTTGCTGAATGGAGATGGCAAGTTGACAACAAAACTATCATGTGGCATTTTCCCGCATAAGCCACGAAGGAGAAGATAAATTGATTTGTTTTTATCTTTTTTTTTTCCTAAATTTTCAATTCAAACTTAATACCACTTCATTTTTTTTATAACTACCAAAGTTACTAAAATTATTTCATAAAGACAAACCCATATTTCTCAAAGTCATACAAACATTATTGTAATCAAGACCAATAAAATATAATTAATTCTTAATTAAAGCTACTTAGGAAAATAGGCTATTACATGCTACCACCATTAAAAGAAGTTTCGTCCTCGAAACTTAAAACAGAACACTTTTGAACTTCTGAAAACGAATAAGTTTACCTATAACATTTTAAACGAAAAATCAATTCAAATACAACTCTCAACTGAGCTCCGATACCTCAAAAGATCACTTGATTCCTAAATCGAATTCTTCATAATTTCCAATCAATAAAACTCAATTTCTTCAAATCATCATTCCCTAAAATCATTACTCAAGCTATAAGCTAAAATCTCAATCCAACCTTCACTTTATCAAACTCCAATTCTCATACTCAATCTTCAATTTCTCAATTTCTATTGCTCGATTCTTAACCAACTAAAAACCCAAATCAATTTCAAACAATTCCAAAAATCCTTCTTGACCTCATATGCCATGATATGAAGATAACGACAACCCTAAAACAACCATACTCTTTTGATACCACCTATAACAGCCCGCACTTTCGAGCTGCTAGATAATCACGCTTAACAATCATAAACTTCAATTATTATTCATTAAACTTGATTATACAATCACCTGCAGCGGGATATAATTCAAAATACGCTTCCAGTTCTTCTATCATCCACAATACATCAACCCATAATAGTATATACAACTTCAAAAACTAAACTAATTAAATCTCCAAATAGATACAATCATACATTATAAGAATATTTCTCAAAAACGTATAATCTCCATCTCAGGTTGAACTGGTCACTTCTCATATCGTAACTAACGATCATCAATCCATTCTGGAGCGTGCTTGCCTGCACAATTTCTAACAATGAACTTTGCCCCACCGGGACGAGTTCAAAGAACAAAATCAGATAAAACCGAGTACACACTGTCCAACCAGAAAATCTTTTGGTCGCTTAAAACATATTTACAGAATTAAGATTATCATACGAATATTAGAAATCAAGATACAGAAAAGTCATAACAAAAAGAATCATATAACAAATTCTCTAATACAATTAATGTTACTTCTTGTTTCAATATAATAATACGAATATCTCGTAACATATGTAGTATATACGCAATTAGCAGAACCATGAGAATTAAATAGAACTAATCCGATCTTCTAAAATCAACTCCAACTCTAACATACTTTAAGTCATAAGAATATCTCCCACTTTTGTGTATCAGATATAAAAACTTTCAATCAAATATGTATACCGTAGCTAACTCCTTTCATAAATTCCTAATGAGTTCCTTGGTAAATCATTCCCATATTCGGCAGATAAATTCCATAACTGTTGATGAGTAAAACATTACTTCGGAAATAAAGTTTAAATTTCACGAATCACTTGCATATTCAAATGCATTTTCTACTTACTTTCAGAAATCATACTATATTGGGGAAGAGAACACGAATACAGTTGCCATTCTGGCGCATTCTCTAAACTTTTATAAGGGACGTCTCCCTCTTCCGTTATGTACAGCTTGCAAGACTTTTCAGGACATGTCCCCATAATACAAAATACAGAATATACAAAATACAGAATGTTGTTCATCACCGCTCCGGCGACTTCTTCCCCTTACAAAATGAAATCAAAATACATAATTCATAATTCAATATTTTTCTGAAACTCAAATTCATAATTCTCGAGTCAGATATATCAAAATCTCGTAACATAATCGCTTTTGGGTACAATTCAATCCTTCACAGAAATTCATTTGCTAAAAGCAACTCAAATGGGACTTTACAGAAATTATGGTCCAATTCTATAGGCTTATCGAAAGATCAAAATTGAATTAAAATCTTATATAAACTTCATATCTTGGTCACAAAAGTTTTCTATTAAGAAATATACTTCCGTTTGATCTTACCCAACAACTTATAAAGCTTATATCCTCAGCAAATACCGATGTTTATACTCCAAACCATAAAGCTTATAACCTCAGCAAATACCGATGTTTACACTTCAAACCATAAAGCTTATAACCTCAGCAAATACCGATGTTTACACTTCATACCATAGAGCTTATAACCTCAGCAAATACCGATGTTCATACTTATGTTAATCATGTTAAATATAATACTCTTGCCTTATCCCAAGTAGAACTTATATTATTCTTTGTGAAGATTCTTCTGAATGTCAAAATGCAATAATACTAGTAAATTGTACATTACTCGTAACCACAGTTTTCAAAATTTGTATTGCATATACTTAAATCTCGTGATATGAAACGTTTGCATATATATTCCTGCAATTTTGATACACAAAAACTTATAACCTCCAGAGTTTTGACTTATCTTTACAATTATAGCTGATGCTTCCTCTAACAACACTTGGTGGTTAATTTCACATCTTAATTATTCAACACTTCATACTTGTACTTCCGATCTTCTAGTAACTCAATTTCTGTGATATCTAGAAACAACCTTAACTTGTTTGTGTCCCCAACTTATTCCTTTTCGGTCATTTGTTTGAACTTTATAATCTCAATATTTAAATTTACATCCAAATTCACCTTACATTTATATTCCCATCATTATTAACTCATATCACTAGTTCCCAACATTTGTATCCAAGTAAGCAAATAGGAATTACCATACTCTATCTTCTAAGTGAATTGGCATTACCTGCAATTGCGGTCAGTCTCGCTACCTCTTTAGTTGCCGCCCCCTACTTGCTCATTCGCAATTACTACCACTTCTACCCCGGCCAAGCAACCAAAGCCGGGGACCCAGGTGTGAATAGTGAAAGAGAGATAGAAGAAGCGGGGTAGAGTAATTGGAATAACTCATCAGGTTCATGCCCTGAAAATTGCAGGTTCGATTCCTGCCCCCGCCTAAGAATAAGAACTGATTTCTCATTTTAGGTATAGATGGTACTGGACAAGCTCTTAGGGAATAATCTCTTTCTTATTTCCGAACTTTTTCCAATGAATAGACAAATCAAAAATTTCACTTTGAATTTTGGACCTCAGCATCCTGCTGCTCATGGTGTTTCACGATTAGTATTGGAAATGAACGGAGAAGTGGTGGAACGTGCAGAACCATATATACTTTCCCTGACCTCCCTTTTTATAACTTTTCCCCTTTCAATGAGTAGGTAAAACATATAGTCTTTACAATTCAACCTAGTTTGATACTCATAATATAAAATTCCTAGCTCGGATATAGTTTCTCATGACTTAGTATTATAATTTTTTTATACTTGTTTGCTACTCTTTCGATTCATTATTCCTTTCCCCGAGCTATTATATTCCTAACATAACCTTCACATATTAAACTCATACTTTTGTATTAGAGTCCTATTTGCCCATCTTATCTTCCTCACATGCCATCTTACATTTCAAAATAAAATTCCTCAATCTGGCTATTATCCTACACCCATTTCAGCATACATTATCAATCTTAGAAACCCGATTTCAAGGATTCGTCAGAGATACATCTACTTCATATAATTTAACTTTTAGCATCAACTTCTCCTCATTACTAAGTTAGAATCAAATTAAAAGCTTTCTTTATAACTTTACCAATTTCAACTATATCTAACCTCCCATAGGATTATCATAAATTCCAAGCGTATAGCTAAATCTTTCACAATCATAATTTAAACTATAGCGAACATCTCCAAACAATAGTTTACTTTTGAAATCCTCGATTTCACACTTTCCATGACCCAAATAATCCCAAATATGCCAAGCTCATATAAGATATATTCTGGAATCTTGTATTGTATTCAGAACTTTCCAAACCCATAATTTCCAAAAGCCAAATCTATATTCCTCAAAGTTGACAGACAATTATATTTAAAATCTTGTATCTTATTTTTCACATAATATAGGATACTTCATTATCCCAATATACTCAAATTTCCAGTAACTTTGTATGAATCAACTCTTTTGATATTTTATATATTCACAACTATATATATACTTATAATAGCAAAACATAGTGGAGTTTCATTAGCTTATCAACCTTATCGAATCAAGTCAATTACTTCTTGTAAAACATACGAGATTGCGCATTACTTATAGATACATTCAGAAATATATCAATAATTCTTACTTGAGTACTTATAATCTGATATCCATATCTTCCATATGATATCTTAGAACGTGGGTCATTGAACCACTTATACTATTAAGATTCATAAACCAAAATATACTTTAGTTTGAAACACGATTGGCTTAGTATAACAAGAACTGATGTTGTTGGATAACTTTTACTTACTTCAAAATATTCAAATAAAACTGTCTTCCATAACCAAAGCTTATAAATTTATCTCAAATCACGATCAGGATATCAATGCTAAATTCAATATAACCAAACACTTGGCGTTGAATCATATCCGAAAATCACACAAAACTTAGTACTTAAGAATCACACCTTTTTAAACAAGTCGAACTTTGTAATCATAGAACCATAACAAATTCAATTCAGAACTCAAATTTCTTTTAGGAAAAATTACGAAATTCATACAACTTGCAATAGCGCAAATACGCTTTAATTATAAGGTGGAGGGACAATGTGTACCTTTTTCCATCTCCGAATTCTACCTTTATTCCATATCGAGTCTTAGTTCTTCCAACATACTTGAGCTCCTCACATCAATATCCATATTATACCAACATCAGCCCAACAACGACATCAGCGACATAATTCCGGCAACACCAACAAAATCTCGTGGCAGCAGGGTCCACGAAGCAGAGGAGAGAAGAAATAACAGAGAGGCAACAACCACAACAAATCAAACGAGACCCACGAAGGAGAGAAGAGGAGGAGCAAGGGATAACAGCGGCAGTCGCGACACGCTGGCAACACCGGGTAGGGATGGCGCACCGCTAGTAGCAGTGAAATACATAGGAGAGAGAAACGAAAAGGAATGGGCGGCGCGGCTCCAACGAGGAGGTCCGAATCTGAGTGTATAGAGGTAGGAGAAAGGATGACTGTAGAGGAAGGAGGAGAAGGAACTAGGAGGGAGAAAGTGAATTGGGGTTTTAATGTGGTTTTCTTTTATCTTTGTTGAATGGAGATGGCAAGTTGACAACAAAACTATCATGTGGCATTTTCCCACATAAGCCACGAAGGAGAAGATAAATTGATTTGTTTTTATCTATTCTTTTCTTTTTTTTTAATTTTCAATTTAAACTTAATACCACTTCATTTTCTTATAACTACAAAAGTTACTAAAATTATTTCATAAAGACAAACCCATATTTCTCAAAGTCATACAAACATTATCGTAATCAAGACCAATAAAATATAATTAATTCTGAATTAAAGCTACTTAGGAAAATAGGCTATTACAGGAGGGAGTACCTTTTATTATTATTTTTTTTGTTAGCACTACCAATACACGGTAAACGTTAGTAATTTCGTCTGGCGGGCCCCACTTGACAATTCCCTCCATTTTAAAAGTCCTCATTTTTATTGCTAAAAAATGTGTAAGATATAAATTTATGGATTTTTTTGTCAAAAACTACCTATTAATTGCAACTTTTTGAAAACAACTACCTAATAAGTCTAATTATTAAAACAACTACGTTTTATCAATTTTTTTTGTTAGCACTACCCATACACAGTTAACATTAGTAATACCGAGAGTAGAGTGATTTGTGCCCCTTTTGGAGGTTTTATAGCAACATGGGTATAATGTCAAGTCCGAGTTGGAAGTGTATGGGCTTTGCACAAGGTCCAAGGAGGTTGAGAGCTGCATTTGAGGAGTTCAAGGAAGGAAAAGGGTCTTCGGAGGTAGCACGACTCGCAGTTTTGGTAGTAGCTCGCAGACAATCGCCGAGAGCTTACCGCGACTCGCGGCACATGGCGCGACGCGCGGTCCTGGGCGCGGTTCGCGGTGGACGCGGGTTGCGGTTTCCTTAATATTATTTTCTCGTCTTTGTTTCAGTTAGTTTTGCGGAAAATATAAATACTTGTGATTATTTTGTTTAGAAGATTATTATGTTATTATTGGTTTTTAGCCCCAGTTCAGTTTTCTTTGCAAACTTGGAGATTGAAGATTGAGTTTTGATCAAGTATTTGGATTCATCTACCATTCAAGCACTATTAATCAAGTTTTAGTCTTTCCTTTCTCTTTGAGCTATTTAATCATGTCTTCAATTATGTTTATTGTTCTTATTGCCATGTTTAGTGAGTAGTCTTTTTATCTAGGATTAAGTTGAGCCATAGTATGGATTGATCATGTAAATTGTTGCTCTAATTCCCATGTTATTGAATTATATGCTTAGGGTTTGACAAGATTGTTATTGTGGTCAAATTTGTATCTTGATTTAGCATTAGTTTTTATTATCAACGAAAGTTGGAGTACAAATTAGGATTATATGTTTGTTTGCTAAATTGTATTTTATCAATTGAGTTCATCAATGAAACTTGAGTCTTAATTCAGATCGTCTTGTCATTGATTTGAATTCTCCCATGAAAAAAGGTGAGAATTAGAATTGGGAATTAATTGGCATTGGCTCTTAATGCTTCTAATTATGTATTTAAGCCATGAAAATAGGAGTCATACATGTTGGTTAGGCCTTTTGCTATCATGAAAGTGAGCTCTAGGTATTGATGAATGATTTGGGATGTAGTTTCGGTTCATAGCCGTGCTTTATTGCTAAGTCATAAGGGAATGTCAATCTCACCTAAGCTATAATTGAATAATTGGGAAGTGAGTTGTGGTTTGATCAATTCATATTAGTGGTGATGCTTAATCTAAGTGTTTTAATTATCATATTCATATAGTTTGCCATATATTGTCATTAGTTTAGCCATTAGTTTATAGTCTATTCTTCATATATATTTGGATTGTGTAACTATTTTATAATCTAGAATCAAGCAAGTGTTTAATCTTGAACCTCCCTAAGTTCGACCCGTATGTGCTACGACACCGTTCACTTGCGGTATTAAAATAAAACCTTAACATTTACACTAATTAGTGATGAAAGATATGCATTGGCAAGCTTAAAAAGTTAAACGATTGCAAATATTATGAATCGAGTTATTGTTTATTAGATTTTAGATGGTCTTGTAATAAACCTGTCTACTTTCAATTTTAAATTAGGCAATGGCCTAAGTCTAATATTAAGAACAGAACAAACCACCTTTCGAATATGGTGACTAGTTTAATTTATTTAGTGACCATTTAAATCTATTTAGTGACCAATTTAATCAATTCAAGAATCACATTCTTTAGTGCATTTAGTGACTACTTTAATCCATTTAGTGACTAATTTAATCTATTCGGTAAAACTTTCAAGTTATATATTTTTTTAATTGTCCGATGTAATTCAAGATGGAAACAAAAGAAGGAGAAGAGAAGGGACAATTTATTTGGTGCGAGATGTCTAGGGACAATATTAGGTTAGAGTAAGATGGAATGAGCTTCTTAGGAAAAATGTAGGATTAGGGTTGTCTAATTTAATGTTAAAATTAGACCGCCGCCTATTCTTATAATTTGTGATTAGATATTGACTTCTAAAACTAATGTATGACTTATGACACTTAAAATTTGGGATTTCTATAATGTAATCCCTTGTATTCATGTTGTACACCAACGTTTTCTTTTTCCATGTTTTACCATTGAACTATTTATTTGTTTTATGTTGTATACCAATAAGCCAACATTAAGTTTCGGTTTATTTATTTTAAATTCTAGTTCTTTAGACTTACATTAGGAGATAAACTAAACTTATATGCACGCGATGCGTGCGTTAATTTCAAAACTTGTTATTCTATTATATACTCCATCCGTACTATAGTTATGATTATACTTCAAATGTGAAAGATTAATAGTTAGATGAATCAAGATATATTAATTCGCTAATGTAAAAAACTAACCAAGGTTGTGAGTGATTTTTAATATTAATTTTTTGTGAATGAATTTTGAACAAAAAGAATAGACATAATGAGTTGGTTTCATTGAATTAAAGAGTATCAAAGATAGTAAGTGTTTCAGACTTTTCAGGTGGACGTCATGTATCTTCTCTTATAAAAAAAAAAAGTCACGTTGTCCAATTAATTTTTTAATTGAAATATTTGATGCATATATCATTTTTTACTTGTTTAGAATGAGAAGTTGAAATGAGAAAAAATTCTTAAATTATTTTCTTTTGTAATTTATTTTCATTCTATTAGATCATTAAGGGTAATTTAGTATTTTCAGAAGGGGTACATCATATTCCTCCTCCTTTTCCTTATATAATATAACAAATTTATTCTATTGCTCCATTATGTCAACCTTTTTTAAGTCGAAGAACTTATCTCCCTTCCTATTAGGCAAGTCTATAGAACTAAAAATAAGAAATTAACAAAAACTAAACGTTGAGCCCTCCATTGGGGGACCCCATGGTAAGATGAATGCCCTTCTGCATCGAAAAACTCTTGCAGTTAACCCGCCCCGGTATGCGAGCAAACACTTTGAGAGTGGGGGGATGGTAAGGGGAAACCCTCTCCCAAAGTGCCCCTAGTAGGGATCGAACCCCCAACTTGGAGGTTGGAAGGTTCATTCTTAATTTGCTTACTAGGCCAAGCTTGGTTGTTGACTTAAATAGAGCTACCACATTATCAAACCTCAAAAATTTTGTCCGAGCAAACATTTTGAGAGTAGGGGGAAGGTAAGGGGAAACCCTCTCCCAAAGTGCCCCTAGTAGAGATCGAACCCCCCAACCTGTAGGTTGGAAGGTTCTTTTCTAATTTGCTTACCATTAGGCCAAGCTTGATCGTTGACTTAAATAGAGCTACCACATTATCAAACCTCAAAATTTTTGTACTTCAAAATATACTCCTAGTTTTTTTTTTCTTTTTGAGGGGAAATATACTCCTAGTAGTTTAATCAAACAAAGAATGATAAAAAGATGCAAAAGAGCATAAGGTCAATAGGCCACCTCATAGAAATAAAAAACAAATTGGGTTACCAACAATTGAATCAATTATCATCTCATCTTATACTTCTTCCGTTCCAAATTAAATGCAACAATTTGGATGGCACAGTCTCCTAGGCAAAATTTCTTAAGGTAAGATTAAGAAAAAGTAAGGGCGTGTGACTAACTTAGGTATTGAGAGAGAAAGTGAGACCACAACAAATAGTGTAATTAAATAAGGCTTAATTAGTTTTAGTAAGGGTATATCGTAATTTCCCACTCAAAAACTTTACCAAGAATAGAAAAGAAGTAAAATGTTGCATTTAATTTAAACCGCTAGCTTATGGAAATTGTTGCATTTAATTTGGAACTTAGGAAGTATCAATTATCAAAATTTCTCGAGCTCTAAAGCTGGAAGGAGGATTAGATTAGGTCTCATTGTTGTCAAAATACCAGGCTGTGACGCTGACTCAGCAAAAGCACCAAAGCCTTCCAAACAACAACCCAAAAACCAGAAACTTCTCCTGCTTTAAGAAAACCCATAAAAAAAATTCCAAATTCAGTTTCATACAAGAAATCAAATTAAAGACAATAACTTTTCTGGGTTTTCTTTTTATTGCTTGGAGCTTTTATTTCCTCAGTAATTGATTGTAATTTAAAGCTAAGAAAAAGAGTAAGAAGAGGAGTTTTTAATCAATGGTGGGTTATCAGCTTGTAAAGTCTTCTACTTGCCAAGAATCTCTTAAGGTTATTGAAGCTGATGTACAACATGCTAATATGCTGTAAGTTTCAATTTTTTTTTTCCCATATATATTTTTTTATATTTTTTTTTTGTATTTTTATCATAATCAGTTGACACAAATTCAAAGTTTTAGCCTTGAAATTTGGATGCTTTACTGCGTTTTTGTTCTTCTATTAGTCTTATTTTGTACTAAACGACATAAGTTGGACTTCGTGTGTCAAATTATTGAATTTGTTGTGATATAATCCTGTTTAAGTTCGTTTCTTTCTTTATGATGTTTGACTTTGATTGGAGATGTTAAGGGGAAGAATTCTTTGATTTTTAATTTACTTTTTCTGGGTTCTTATGTGTGTGTAGAAATATGTATCTTGATGTTTATAACAATGGATTTTGGGGGTTCATGAAAAATTGAAAGAATCATGAAAACTGTTTTTGTGGCTATGGTTTTGAGGTGCTTTTGCTAACATGAAACAAACTTTTTTTTTGGGGGTCTTGGCTAGCTAGGTGGATGAAGTTAAATATACTAATTACGAACTGTCATGTACTTGCTTTTCTTACTTTGGAATTCGTTTTGTCGTGCTCGTTGATGTTCGAATGTTGTTATACCATGTATCAGTAGACTATGAATTCTGTTCATAAATTGAGATGTTTCTGAACCTTTTGGTGTGGATGTTTTAAATGGAGCAGAAGAGGAATGGAGTGAATTTTGTATTGAGTGATCTCTTCCCGTTTTATAATAGTTCCAGAAGAAATGGGTGTATTGTCCGGCATCATTTGCATGGGAGCTATTTGTTTTTGTTCCTTCTAAGACGTCTTCACAAACTTTTTGATTTGATTGTATTTAAAGGAAATAAAAGAGGATCTGCTGTTCTGTGCTTCGTTACAGTTATTATTGGTTGTAATGGCTGCTTGACTCTCAATTTTTCCCCTCGTTTCTAGGGCTGCTTCTATTCCAAGAAACAAAAGTGGAAATTGGCTTCAGATGAAAGTAGTTCACAGTGACTTGGCACCCCTTATCCTTTACTTGCTCCAGTGGATAGATTGCTCATGTACATGCCTACTTACAAGCTGCTTCAATCTTTTCTATGTAGTCATATATAAGGTTAGTTTCTTGAGTCTTGCTTTGTTGCTTTTCATGTTTCAGGGACATGAAAGGAAAAGTTGTATTAGAAGATGATGTTTCCCAAAATGATATGCTTTCATAGCTTACAGGTAAATGCAGATGGTAGACCAGATATGTCGTCATATGGGAGGAGAGCAACATTGAGGGAATTCTATGGTATGTTTGTCTGCACTTGTAACTTCTAGGTTTATTTTACTTTAAGTGTCAATGTTAATTGGTTGCAAGATTCCTAGCTGAGAATTTTTGGTGAGATATGATGACAATCATCATATAGAAAACCTTTGCAATATTCTAATATATGAAATTATGAAAACTCATTCTTTCTTGGGATAAATATGAAGATACTATTGCTCTGTCATCTGTGTCATGTACTTAAGAGTGTGTTTGGAATCTGGATTGAGGAAATTGGAAGGAAAGGGAATGAAGGGGAAATGAGGCATCCATTTGTCCTTATATGGATGTAACATGGAGCAAGAGAAGAGAAGGCAATGAGAAGGATTCATTTTCCTTCCTCTCTGAATAATTAAAAACCGTTCCAATGTTCATGATCATGATTGCTATTCAAACAAAGCGTAAATGTTTAACCCTGACTTCTTCTATATCATTTAGCTTTGGTGGCCCATCCCCTCTTCCTTCTTCCCGCAGGTGTTCTACACAGCTATGTAAAGGTCACTTCTTAATTGAGTTGTCTGTGCAGATTGCTACAAGCTGCTGTCTTATGGTGTTTCATATTGTGTGCAAAGTGTTGGTTGCCTCTAGATAGAAGAAGAAGATTTAATTAAATACAAGGCAGAAGTTGTTTTCACTGAACATCTATGCGACTTAACTACTTATTGCCAGTTAGGACATTGAGAAAGCTTTTTAAGCCTGGGCCTCTCACAATTGATCGCTGATTATTCTATTCATTTGAATCACAGAATATATTATTGGGTCTACTGGCTTCAATTCTAAATTTTGTAGTAAAGCTTGAGCACAATCATCTTCTTGTTTCTGCTGAAGTGAGTGTGTCAGCTTGTGCTGTGGGAATAATTTCATGCTCTTCCAACCAATCCTTGGCTTTCTTGCACAGTGCTAAGACGAAAGTGTTCCATCTGTGTACCTTGGAAATTAAGCATAAGCATCTCAGGGAATGTATTCCATTCTCCTGCCACATCTTTTGTTTGACTATGTTTCTTCTATAACTAATGTCATTTTGGAAATCTCCCTTTCTAGCACAGATAACTAAGTGAAAACTAGCTCTGGTTTTTAACCACTGTTAAATATTTCATTCACATTTCTATTATAAACAATGTTAACAAACTTCCCGAGGACGTCATAAGTTCTTGATATAGACTGTTTTAGTCCTCAGTACAACCCAAACTCCTTTGTTGCTCAGCTATTTTACGAGAAGACCATTCTTGATTCTTATGTGTGTAAGTTCTATAATAGCTATTTCAGGAAGGCCTTCAACCTCAGTCCATTGGTGCTGACATCTACCACCATGTTGTTTGGATTCAATTAGATCCAAGACGAACAAAAAGACTTATATATAGGGGCTGTCTGAAATTGATCGTATCACTAATGGTGGATCATTTTAAAGGTTGCTGAACTATTGGAGATTTGTAGGAGGAAACACTTTTGCACATGTCTCTTTACATGTCTTTCTACTTATCTTGCATAACTAGACAGTTGAGTATAGTCCCCTGTGACCTGTGTTGCCAAGCTAGGGGAACCAGGCAGATCTCATTGGTGACTTCCTCTGCCTATGCCACTTCTATGTTCATTCTTCAAGAGATGTCCTAGTGATTGGATGGAGTTTGGCCACTCTAATTGTTGGCTGGTTTTATTTTTCCCTTTATTGGTGAAATTTGGTGGGAGCAGAACTGAACTACAATCTGATGCCTCTTTATGGGTTGTTGCCATTGCTTCTTGGGGTACCATTCTTAGTGCTTGCTTCTGTCTTCAATTGCTGCAGCTAGAATGCCAATTGCTGATTGACTTCTCAGCTATGTTACTCAAGCTCAGGTACTTATGTGGAATGCTGGTACGTATCCAAGTGTCCAAATTGGCAATTATCCATTCCCATGTTGGAGTATAGAGGATTTGACATGAGTATTTGAGGAAATATGAAGAGTCCGAGTAACATAGCTTCTCTGAGTAAACATTACATACGATTGGTAGTGTCTCTTACGTGCCTTCTCGCATATCTTAAGGATTGTCTTGTTTACCATTAAGAAGCCACACTACTGGTGGTGGAGAATCCTTTAATTGGATAAATAGCTAATGGAGAAATTTTAGGTTGTAGAGAGAGGACATGGTGAGAAGAGAAATGCAAGCATCTTACTTAGGAAGTTCAGCATGAGGTTACCGCCTCTTTGGCACTTGCCTAGCATTTCAGACTTTTGAGCCTTAAGAGCTACATTTCCATGTTAGGCACTCTGGGGAGGCTAATGATTTTTGCCTATGCTCAGACTATTTTTCCCCACAGCTTTCGTGGTTTGGCAGGTTTGGACAGGATCTTAGGTCCAACACTTGCATACTGTTTCTTTATAGAAAAAGCAAAATCAACAAGTTAATAAAAAAGAAGCACCGTAGTTGCATATAGCGATGTTTGCTGGTACTTGGCTGTCTGATAGTGTCACTTACAAAAAGTGTGCATTCTGGCTTTGCCAGTTGAATTAACACCATCTTTTTTCATTTATATGCAAGGAATACATAGTCATGTGGGATGTTCTTAAATTTGTCAATATATATTATCAAACTTTTTATAATTTTTTTCTTTTACTTGTACATAATTAGAGACCTCAATGCTCAAAGTTGTGCGTCGGCAAACTAGCAATAAGAAATGGTAGAACAAAAAAAATGGAGAAAGTATTTGTTAAAAGACAGGGCAATATACCTATTTTTTCTGCTAAATGTCCAAGTTTTCAAAAAAATTTCAATCATCTGCTGGAGAAACATTTGTGCTGTATGTATCTAAAGCTCTTGCTTCTTGCTTAAGATAAGGTGATGTCCGTACACTGTCAACATGTTTCTTGTCAAAATTAGATTTTTAAAAATTCATGACTTGTCATACAAGTTATTTTATCCTACACACCCCCCCCAAAAAAAAACAGCTGCTACCTGCTAGTCCTTTCTACATTCAGATTTTGAAAAGTTAATATTATCATTGAATGTTAATCTGCAGCTATTATCTTACCCTATCTTCAGCGACTCCATGGGAATTCCTCTGAGCTAAATGATGGTGCCAATGTGAGTAGTAGTTCAGAATTGATAGTCCGGAAGATTGCTCAGGAGAGCAGAAAGCTTTCAGACATGGATTTTGAGAGAGAAGATGAATGTGGAATCTGCTTGGAGCCTTGCACCAAGATGGTGTTGCCCAATTGCTGTCATTCAATGTGCATCAACTGCTACCGGGACTGGTAAGTTTGATTAAGTCTAAATTTGTAGATAAATTCCCTCTTTCAAAACCTCAATTAGCCAATTGTCCTAGAAATTAGTTTCCTCAAATTTTGCATCTTACAGGAATTTGAGGTCAGAATCCTGCCCATTTTGCCGGGGTAGTATAAAAAGAGTTCAGTCAGGGGACCTGTGGGTTCTCACTTGTGGCACTGATGTGGTTGACCCAAAAACTGTTATGAAAGAGGATATATTACGCATGTATCTCTATATAAACAGTCTGCCAATAGATGTTCCTGATGCTGTGTTCTTAATGTATTATGAGTACTTAATCTAATGATGCTAAAGCAGGAAGACATTGTACAGTCTGAAAGAAAAAGTATATCAAGAAATTTGTAAATATTGTGTTGCAAAGACCGCTTCACCCAAATGTAGAATTATGTATATGGTTTTATTATATATCAACTGTCAGTCTCTTGCTTTGCTGCTGGAGGTTCTGCCACATGGTGGGAGTCTTTATTTTACTTGCGTTCCTCGTTTATTTTTTTAGTAGTTTGGTCATGATCTGGATTTCACATTTCATAATTGGGATGAGATCATGAGAAGGAAGTTGTCCTACTATCTCCCCGAGGAGTCTGCCGTGTGCATGGTTCGCTTGTCTTCCCCCTCCCCCTTTGGTATTCAGCTGAGATAGAGCATGTCGTTAGCAGTGCTAATTGTAAACATTGGGCCTTAAACATATAAATTGTTATGCAAAATATTATGATGCAAAAATTTATATTATACGGGTATCATATTAAGATTATATTATACAAAAGAAATTACAATGTGACTAAATATCTAATGAAATTTAGAATTTTGGGCCTGTTAAGATGAGATTCCCTGTGTCGTAGATTACTTCGCACAACCCAATAAATGGTCCTAGTCGTTAGATTGCCTTAAAAAAGTAATAGTATGACGATTTAGACACTTGAAATTAGACATGCATGAATAGGTAGCTTGAGGTGGCCCACCTCGATAGCCAAGCCTGATCAAACCTGGGTGCTGGGCTTATCTGGCCCTGATCCTAGTGTGGAGCAGGCACGTTGAGTCTCGGTGAGAGATTGGATCAATCAATGAAGCTGATCCTTGGATCTTCGAGGCTTAAACCACATCGACGACATGGACTAGACTGGTCTGAAGTGGTCCTCTGGTCTGGATTACTGTCAGACCGGTAAATGCCTGGTGGACCCTGTATCGAACTGTCTTGAATTGCCAATTACCTATGAGGCTATGTCCTTATGTGCACTTAAGCTCAGACAAAACAAAGGGGAAACGTCTACCTAACATAGTATTCATATATCTTTCATCCTCATCAATACTGCTGGTAGTAATGTCTATTTTCTTGTTAGAACGATCAAGGACACTCTCACACACCCACCAAAAGAAAGTAAAAAGAAGAAGAAAAGAACAGAAAAGAAAGAAAAAGAACTCAAGAAAGGGCCTAAGCCCCAAAATGATACTAACTGACCAGATACTGTGGCATTTAAATGATACTGAAGTGTACAGCTCAAGTGAAGTTGTATTACTATTATTAGTAGTAATCTATCAGAATAAGAAACGTCTCTCAGCTTAGTTGTAGAACTTAGCACTTTTTTTTTTTAACTAGGAGACCTTATACTTGATTCTTCTTTCTATTGAGCAAGTCCTGAAAGGAAGGGTGAGAATAACCTCCTTGAAGAAGCAACCGTGATACTACCTTATACATGGCCTCCGTCAAGTGGACCCCATCCCAATTGATGTACTGAGAAGGGTTGGAGCACGGGCTCGAAGAGGGGGACCCACATGCTGCAAAGAAGTCATAATTGTAGGGCTCGTTCCCGGACCCACAACATGTCTTGAAGGCTTCCTTGAACCCGTACTTGCTCGAGCTCTTCATGATGTCGCGGTATGCATTGTAAAAATCAGCATAGACAATGAGTGACTGAGGGAACTGCTTTCTAAGATCTTGTAATTTAGCTTGGAGGAGGGTGTTATGGGTGTAGCTCTGGGTGTTGACGCTTCGGACACAGCCTAAGTCGTCTCGGTCATCTGATGGAGCTAAATACATCGCTAGTGTTAGGCATCCTGTAGGAGGCAAACCTTGTACCACTACATGTTTTGCTCCTTTCTTCAGTATTGCCTGCAGGTTGTGAGAGATTACAAAAGAGAAACTTATTAGGATATTATTAGAGCTAAATATATGGCCTGGACGCCTGGTAATGAAATCTGTATTTTTTTTCCGCTGCCTACATGTAATGGTGGCTAATGGGCAGGCTTAAGACCAACCCCCCTCGAACTAACATGAAGCTCAAAGTTGGTTGTGCTGAGTAATAGTCTGATAAACATTGGTTGGCCTTCATTGGCCCCGCCCATCATTCGCCCAAGCCTGGTACATGACCGAGCAGTACCCTTCAAGCTAGCTATTCTAGTCAGGATTAGGCCTACGCAAACCAACCCCAGTGGCCAGTTGGTGAACGGGCCTAAGCCCAGGCCATAACCCATAATTACTGTGTGTAGGTGTAGCTGTGTAGGTAAGGCAATTATGTAAGTTGGATAGCAATAATGAATTTGATGACTTCGATAGCTGGGCAGTTGGCAGTCGTGGAGTCTGGACGGTAACTTTTACAGTAGTTGATGTATGTCTGTCAGAAGTACTCAGAATTGTCTAATTCCAACTTCAACTTTTGGACTGAATTATTAAGTTACAATGGTAGATGAAAATTTGCCAGAAAAGGAATTAACTTACTCCCTCTTGTTTCTATTATTTGCAACGATTAGACATCTTCTCTCTCTACTTTATGTCAAATCGTTGCAAATAATAGAAACCAGAGGTAGTATTTATAGTACGAACTCCTAACCGTCTTCTATAGTGGGCATCCTGCACTTTCATTTCTTGGAAGTCCCGTCATATCTTTATTTGGCTGAGCTTCTATTCATCGCCATGAAATTACTTAAAATTACCCCAAATACCATGTAAATGTACCATTATACCCTTGGCTGCTTTACAACTCTCTCTCCACCACCACCTAAAATCACTAACCATCAATCGCTACCTCCAATCCACCGACGATCACCACCGACGACAACAATGTCTTCCGACGACGTAAATTTTTTTCCGACAAGGTAAATTTTTTTTTTAACGAATTCCATAGGGCTAACGTGTGGCCTGCACGTTGGCCACCATGGACACAACGTTTGGCCTGGAAGTTGTGTGTGTGGGGCTAACGTATGTGTCCATGGTGGCCAACGTGCGGCCACATGCTAGCCCATGGAATTCGTTAAAAAAAATTTAGCTCGTCGAAATTTTGTGCTCGTCGGTGGTGATAGTCGGTATTGATCGTCGGTGGTGATGGTGAAGATGAGAGAGAATATGAATTAGAGGAGGAGTTAAGTTGGAGTCAAAATCTAAAAAAATATAGCAAGGGTATAATGGTACTTTTAGAGGGGAGTTGGGGCGATTTTAAGTAATTTGGGGGTGATGTTTAACAATCATCTTCTTTGGTTACAAGTCCTATTATTATGTTCTCACATAAAAACATATGAATCTCATTAATTTTCTTTTTAACCCACTCCGCTCAACCAAATGTTAAAATTGAGATGGACAATACATAGGTAAGGCTGGCAAACGTGGACCCAAACCAACAACCCAATTCAAATCTAACCCAAAAATAAGTTAGGATGCGATTGTTGACTCATTTAAGTAAATAGGTTGACAGTATCAACCCATTTAATTAAACGGGTTGAAGTTCAAGTTGACATTCTCGACCCGAAAATAATATGCTTTGACCTTATTAACATATTTATATATATAAAAAAAATTCTGGAAAAAATATTGATGGAGCTAAAATTTGGTCAAAAAAGAGAGTAAAATATCGCTAAAATATGTCATAATTATTTTAAGAAACACTAAACATGCATACTTTCAAAAGTGAACTTGTTATTTAGATTTTTAAGAAAATAATTTTTTTTTCAATATAATAATGATTGTGATTAAATGGGTTAAAGGGTTATATGGGTAACCCGTTTATTAAATAGGTTGGGTTAGGACTTAGGGTTGAGTTTTCCAACCTGTATATTTAATGGGTTAGGTTTGAGTTGAGGGTTTTTTTTTACCCTTTTATTATCGACCAGAACATGAACTCGACCAACCCGACCTGATTATCTTACAATACTATTGGTGATAGATGGAGTTTATGCTTTCTTTTGGTTTGTAAGCCACACAAGCAATCTTATCATAAAAATGTTCTTTCACAAATGAAGTATGTTCTTTTATATTGAATGAAACACACTTTTTACTTTAAACTTAATCTGTTTTGGAAGCATATGCACAATATATATATTTATGGGTGTAGTAGGATCTAATTTTCTGGGTGAATGTGGACTTAAAATAAAAATCTAGACTAAAAATCTTGCTAAAAATTTACTGTACTATTCGAAATTGTAATGGTGAATAATATGGTAAACAATATGATGGATCGAGTGAGTAGTTAATTACTCCTACCTCAAGAAAATTAGATATTCTTGTAATGGCCAAACTTTGAAGGACACGTTTGTCTACATCAGTTTCAGAAGCATAAGCATAATCATTGGCTCCAATCTCTCCAACCCAAACCAACGCATCATCAAACACTGCGCTACACTTCACTGGATCATTCTTGTGCTGATCACTGCACCCCTGCTTCTCCAAATACTTGCTAAACCAACCTAACTGAGTTCCAAGTGACTCAGGGGTAATATTTAAGGTGAGATTGTTCTTAACAAAGAATTTATGCTCTATCGCCGTGGACCCTGCGACCGCGAAGTTTACACCATTTAATCCTCCGCCACCGGAGCGATAAGGCGGGATGAAAGGCAGTGAGAGCTTCTCAGCAACGAAGTCGATTACGAGGCGTCCATCGGAGTAGCGGTTGGTAGGGTGATGGAAGAAGGTCATACCATAAGGAAGGTTGGAAACATAGTTGAACCCTGAAGGTCCAGTGGTTGATACTGTGTTGCCAGTATCAGTATAGGAGTCTCCAAAGGCATAAATTTTGGAGAAAGGTTTATGTATTGATGATGATGGTGATATATCTTTTGGAGGCGCAATGGAGGCAGATAATGATAGAGTTGATGAGAGGAAGACGATGAGTAATGTGATGAGTGTTAAGAGGAGAGTGCGAGAAGAATGAGTAACAGAGAGATTTGAGCTCATTTTTGTTGTTAAAATTTGCATAAAGTTGAGTTTGAGAGTAATGTGGGACATTTGTTTTTGGAGATGGGTAAGTTTTGAGGTGAATTTATAGGCTGTGATTCTCTAAGAGTGAAGAAGCTGGTCACTTCTCCATTTAATCTTGAGAAATATGTCCCCCCATCGTGTGCGGTTATTATATTACCAGGGCAAGAAATTCGGTTGCATTTTACAAAGTATTTAGATATTTATTCTTCCCTCCTAAGAATTAAATGCGTAGCCAGGCATAGTATGTAGCGGTAAAAATTTGGTGTACAGTTTGAACTTAAACCTAGTCCAATCATCATGAGCGTCACTAGCAGAAAATAGAATTGGTAAAAAGCAATATTTTTTCTTCTCAAGTAGACTATTGAGTGTACTATTTAGATTTAGCTGATAATAGATAGATGTTTTAGAATCGCTTAATTTGTCGGGTCAAGTCTTGAACAAGTATGTTCAACCCAAACTTTAGAAGGACCCAGCCTTAATGTAGCATGCCTCCAAAGTAAGTCGACTTAATGGCTGTTCATACAGACAAACGGTAAAATAATTCATCAAGATTGTAAGGATAATAGAGTGCATGTTTTCCATTTGGTAGGCGGCAGACGACACTACTTTTAATCTTGTGACACAACAAAAATAATTGCTATATACTTATGTTGATCTAATAAATGAGAAAGGTGATTAGGTGAACCATTAAGAACGGTGGTAGAGCGTATCAGTTATTTATGAATTATGAGTCTAGATATGGCAGAGGTGAGGGGGGTTTCTTTATTGAATTACATTTTGCACTGTTTGGTAGATACTAGATACATATCCCCACCTTCCCATCTGATTTTGCAAGCATTCATTGCTGCTAAAACAACACGAAATAAACTACCTCTGTCCCAGAATAGTATGAACATTTTCTTTTATGTTTGTCCCAAATTAGTTTGAACACTTCCATTTTTGGCATAGTCCCACCATTAATATATTATTTCTTTTACACATCTTTGGCCCACACTCTACCTTTTATTAATAAAAAGTTACCCACTTTCTCTCTCATCTAATAAAAAATACCCTACCAACTCCTATCGTATTTACTTTTAAAATAAAATAACATTTGACAACCACACAACAACTTATCACCTTAAACTACGTGTCCCAATAATTGTTCAGATCTTTCTGGGACGGAGGAAATATTTTACATCTACTATTTCCTCCGTCCCATAATATAGTGCTTACTTTTTTTTTCACGGAAAATAAGGATAATGAAAGGAGTAGTAGGATTCTCTAAAAGAAATATATAATGAGGTACTTTTTTAGTACTTTTGTCTTGGAATAACTACTTCTTTACTTTCTTTTTCCTTCAAAAAAAAATTCAACAAGTATAAATGTTCATTGGAATGGTGTAAATTAAAGCAATAAATAGGGGCATATATTTTGAAAGAAAGGTCGAGGTATTTTGAAAAGTTTGTGTAAAAAAATAGGGATAATTTAGTCCAAACAAATTGATAAAAAATAAATTGGACACAACATTTTAGGACACCCAAAAAGGAATGTAAGCACTATATTATGTGACAGAGGGAGTAATTTATAGCAGATAACTCTATACAAATTATTATTTTTTATTATTTTTCTCTAGTGAATATCGGGTAGACAAAGTTTTTTTCCGTTTATTGCTCTATGAAAGAAAAAAAAAAAGGGATGGTGGCCTCACTACAAGCACGAATTACAAAATTGATTATCATTCTTTGTTAATTAGAGAGCAATTCTCTAAATGGCTCAACTCTCACTCTAACATCTGTTTGATAAGAGATGTATGTGTCTAGCTATGGCAACGTAACGTAACTTCACTAGGGATAATATATTATCACAAAATTTACACTCATTACCACGTTAGAAGGAATGAATGATCAACATACACATCTAATCTAATTCTAGAAATGGAGTAAATAGTTTGAAAATTTTCAAAGGGACAATTCTTAGCTTGTGTTACGTTAATTTCCCTCTTAGGAGCTTCATTTGCACATGTGAGCCATGCGACTGATCGCCGCACCTGATCACATTAATTAGAGGTGATCAACATGGTCGCGGTTCGAAAATGGGCGGGTTTTGGACATGATTTTTGGACTGTGCTTCGGGCCCGACCCGATTTTTGCGGCAAAAAAGAGAGGGCCACGGACAACCTTAATATGGGTAATTAGGCTAAACTTTGGCTCGGTCCGAAAAGCATGCTTGGCCCGGCCCGAAATAGTGGGTTTTGGTGCGGAAATTTCAGCCCGAGGCTTGGCCCGACCCGAGGCCTTTGGCCTAAAATGAGCCTTTTTTGCTAAAGACCGGCCCGGCCCAACCCGACCCTTGATCACATCTGACATTAATTAATCAAATCGATGGTTCATCGGTTAAAAAAGTATCACGAATGAGACTACAACGGTGGGTCTCAACTCTCATATGACTCCGGCGTTCCTTTGTTATTGCTTTGTCAACCTTGTAAGAAAAAAACCTTAGTAATTACTTCCTCCAGTTTTTATTTGATTACCACCTATTTATTTGGTTCACAATTGCCTTGGCACTAATTTGAACCTCAATATCTCTAACTATCAATAAGCAAAAATTATAAAAATTTGATATTTGGATAATACACATTGAAACGAATCTAACAAGATTTCACATGACTATATTTTTCCTTAAGTACAAATCACAAGAGATAGTCAAAGTCATGTATGTGAATGATGTCAAAAGTCAAAACGGGTAAACTAATAAAACCAGAGGGAGTAGCATGTTAGAAGTATGGTGTGAAATGGGCTCCATCTATGCAGCTTACTCAGATCACATATACTTCCTCCACTCTTTTTTAATTGCAACGTTTCCCTTATTTGGAAGTTTCACATTAATTGTAACGTTTCTTTATTTGGTAATATCTTCTTTCTATCTCTCTCCTATCACATGACTCCCATATTTTTTCTATCTCTATCTCTCTCCTCTTCATATGGACGGGTTTCTTAAAAAATATGCCAATGGGGTATGGCAATTATTATAGAATGGAGAAAGTATAACATTTGGAATAATTTAAGTAATGAGAGTATATGTACTTAAGCATATGGCTGCAATAATAGCATTGTCTAAGAAACAATAGTTAAAGAATCAAGGATGACCTAGTTGATTGGATGCCCCTTCCACCCTTATGATAGGTAATATGGCGAAAGGAAGGGGGGAGGGGGTAGATCGTAAATAGATTGTTCTGTTCATAGAATGCAATTGTATTATTTTTTGTCCAACCAGAAATTTAAATTACCATGAAACCGTAACATTAAGTTCCCACAAACCAAGGTCGTAAAACAACTCTAATAGTTAAAGAACATCTCTAGTTCTCCACCAAAGCAAAGAAATAAAGCAACATATGTAATAGAATATAAAACCAATTTTAAGGCTCCAACCAATCGTTTAAACTTTTGGTTGAGGTAGTCCTCTGAAAATATATTTTTATGTAATTCTCTAAGCCAAGTCCAAATCTTAAGATTTTAAAAATTCATAAAAGCTAATTAAAGCAGAAATAAAAATTACTTTCCCTGCAAAGTAACTCCTGGATTTCATTTTGCATCTCCTGTATGCAAGGGCGGATTTAGGATTTTGAATTTGGGGGTACCTAACTTAACCAAGAAAATAGACAAATGATCACATTACATAAATGAGAAGTTCAATTTTAACTATAAGAAAACTAAACTTTATATTATTTGAGTTATTTATTAGATATACCTTTATTGTATCGATAGTTCAACACTATCTCCATTTTTAGTAAATTCAACAGATTGACTATTACAGTCATCAATAGACATGACTCTTACCTTTAATATCTTCAATTATTTGTTCTTAAAGTTTTTAAGAAGATATAAATTTAGTAAACATAAATAGAGAAAAATCAAAAAATTTACATAGTAAAATTATTTTTAAGTATTTGCAAAAAGAATCTTGGTCATACTTAATATGACAATAGTGTACAAATTAAGAAAAGATTGGTTAAAGTTAGAGCTAAAAAAATCAAAAGGAGAAAAGAAAAAATTTTAAAAGAGAAAAGAGAAAAAAGAAGAAGTTGAAATTGGTATCCAAACAGGAATCGAACCCGTGATATCAGTGGCGGAGCCAAGATTCTCAAAGTGGGGGGACAAAATATGAACGTTTGACATTCAGATAAAAATTTTAGAAAAAAAACATTACAACACAATTTGTTTACTACTTAACGTTTTACATAAGAAATTCCAAAATGCTTATAATCTTACAATCACGGGCGGTTCCAAGATTAAAATCATGGAGGGGCCACGGAAATAATTGATCCAAAAATATACGAGAATTCCAATAGCTCCAAAAGTACATAAATTACCCATAAAGATTTAATTTTATTTAAATCAGATCTTTATTATGAAATTTATCTTAAAATTTTGATTAGATTATAGTTCTATCAAACACTTCATACAACCCACTGTTAGTAACCAGGCAAATATTATAAAACTAAAATCACACAATTCATACTATAAATTAATTTGAAATTCCTATAGTTTAATAATGAACTGAGTAGTTGATTTATACTTCAAGATATACATAATACAAATTCATAATCAAATAAACTTATAAGCCAATAAATAATTTTGCCTCATAAAACAAAAATTCATAATCAAAATAAACTTATAAGCCAATAAGAGTCACACTTAACAAATAACGGAAATTTACAAAAGAAATAACACATAGCCAAAATCAATTCACGAAAAAAAAAAAATTACTGACATGTCGCTGTCAATCTCAAATTACTGGCTAGTGGCTACAACAAAGGGAGTCTAAGACTAAGGCTCTGTTTGGCAACACATTTAAGTCACATTAAATGTCACTATCAATGAACATGATGCTGCAGTTTTCTTTCTCTCTCTACTTAGTTTCAACTTTTTATGCTTTCGGAGAATAATTTTTAGGTACTGATATTTTGGGGATTGTAATTTCAGAAGTGTGTATTTACTTCCCAAAGCGGGGGGACACCTGTCCCCATGTCCCCCTGCTGCCTCCGCCCCTGCGTGATATAAAAGCACCGCATGCAATAAGTTGTTAGAGATTTTACCATTGGAGCAAAGCTGGATTCTATCAACTTATGGGGCATATATTATATTTATTTAATATTAAATCTGCCTGTTAAAAAAAAACTGATTTTCTTAATGGGGCTTGTGTCACCCAAGACCCATAATAGATCAGCTCCTGCATGTATGACTCTGGCATATGAAAGCATGCATGGATCTTCTTTTCTTCCTTCATATGAAGAACGAGCCGCGCGAGCTAAGTATCAAGATATTAGATATGTACCAGTGGCGTATCCAGGATTCCAACCCTATGGGTTCGGAGCCGGTAAAAAAAAAATAAAACGCATTTAAATGTAACTGATTCCTTTTCTTGGATCCCAAAAATAGTGAACCAAACGACCCCTAAATCTAGTCAAGTACGGAGTATAACTTATATCTAGACAACAACTTTTAAATGTTAAAAAAGATATATTTACTAGATAAGAACACATAAGAAGCAACTACAAGCCCGCATATGAATAAGTTTAACCCACCATCTATTGCTTCCATGAATCTTCCATGTCCTCTAAACCTATGACCAAACAATTATTTATTTCACTTCAAGCCAAAGCAAACTACAGAGTAATACATAGTTATTCTGACAGTGTACCATCTCCATTAGTGCCTATAATACATTAGAGTTTAGACCCTACAGCCAAATATAACCTAGCCTATTAGCAAATGCAAGTGGGGCTACATAATAACTACTCCCAAATCACCCTATCTTTCCATCTTCTTGCACATTAATCTCTTACAGGAAAACATCTTATTGCAACTTATATTACAGAATGAATGGCTTAAAATGCCACTCTCCAGCACCATTACTTTCACAATTTCAAGATAAACAAATGAATTGTATACGTTTTTCGAAGCTTTTATCAACTACTGATAAGTACTAAAGCATTTAAAACGAAATCTAACACTAGAAACTAGTACATTCAACACAAAATTCACAAAACAGATGGAGGATTAAACAAGGTACCAGGAACAACTTTGACTTGGATTCCTTTCTGCTGCAAAAAATCCATCTCTTCTCCGCCCCTGGGGGCGGATTTACTATGAAAGACTAAAATCTGAAAAAGTAAAATTCATATTTAAAATTGAAGAATTGGGCTTTACCGTTCAAACAGTTGGCTAGATGCGGTCGCCGAAAATGTCGCTGGTGCGCCGTCGTGGTGGGGAAAACGGAAGTAGACGGTGGAGAAGGATAAAAATTAAAAAAAGGGTGTTCAGTGGATTCGAACCTCAGACCTTCAACATCATCCCGCCGCGCGCACCAGTGGAGATACAAAACCACTACGACGCTTGCTTCTTTCATGTTCTACTTTGCACGCATATAGTATATATCAAATATCTAAAATATTTTTAATTTAAAAAAAAGAAAAAAACTGGACAATTTTTTTCCAAAAATCATTGGGTTCACCTGAACCCAGTGAACCCATAGTAAATCTGCCCCTGATATGTACTAGTGCTACGTGCTAAATATGTCCCTTTTGACAGGGAGAATAGACGTCCGAATATTAATTTATGCAAAATTAGGTTCTTGTCTTGTTCAGTATTCAGTTGTTCACCTTTCTTTTTCTAAACCGAATAAACTCATTTGCTCTTTTCCCTAACTGTGAAGCCATGCAATTGCGGCAACGAATATATAAGGCAAAGTGAAAATCAATCACGAATCATGTGGGACTTTAGATGAAGGCAACTAAAACATATAAGGGATTTTTCACATTGCTAGATCTTTTTTCGACAATGGTTGAAAGAACATAAAGAAAGTAAAAAACAGGAGAACATGATTAGAAAGTAGTCATAGTGGCAGCCAAAGTTGTTAAAATCGAGATTCTAGTTTAAATAGGAAACGACTTTTAGAATCGAATCGTAAAATCAAATCGTAGAATCGTAAGATTCTACAAACACGTATAATCAAGATATTGCACTAATTCTTCATTGAATGTGCTGAAATTATAAGTTAAAAAACCTAAAAATTGGAAAAAATAGTTGTTTACCCACTGTATTGGCAATAACTAACAATACATATCTATTATTTGCTTTGTTAGCCTGATTTAAATTTGCGAGATTTTCGCTAGTCAAAACAAATGTATAGAATCGTCTACCATATTTTGAATCGTAAAATCGTAAGATTTTAAGATTTGAATCGCGATTTTAATAACTTTGACTGGCAGCACAGCTCTTGGCAATTGTGTGTGCGCTATGGACATCTTCTCACCCTACTTTAAGAATAGAACACCACGTAGAATTTTTTGCTAGGTCCATGATAGTAGCAATTGTTTGCATTGCTAGATTTGGAATATATATATATATATATATATATATATATATATATATATATATACTTCCTCCGTTTCGAATTACTCGTTACACTTTAAAAATTCTACTATTCATTTATGAGGTTTGACCATGTATTATCTACTACTTCCTCCGTTCCAAATTAAACGCAACAATTTGGATGGCACGGACTCCTAGTTGATTTTTCTTAAGGGGTGATTAGAAAAAAGGAGGGGCATGTGATTAATTTTAAGTGGAGAGAGAAAGTGGGCCCAAAAATAAAAATGGGGGGGGAATTACTCGCTGTTTTGAGGGAGGGAAATCAGTTGGGACCCACAAAGCAAATTGCCACCAAATACATTTTGCCTCCAAAATTAAGTCAGTACGTGACTTTCATTTGGCAGCAAAAAATGAAATTCAAACCTGCATTACATTGCAAACAACCCCATCATATTTCAAAGTTTCAAAAGCCCTTCAACATTTCTCTTTCTACTCCTACATCTTCCATAGTCTATAATTGTTGGCAAAAAATTTACACAGATGAAGCACACTTTCACACACTGCACCATAGAGCTTAGTTAAATTTACAACTCCTAACAGATTAATTTACCCAGCCAAAAAACACCCAGCATATATTACTGCTTCATCATGTTTGTATGCTAAGTCACCATGGATAATGTTGAAGGGGGTGATGAAGGTTTCGGTTAGCGAGAGAGGGCGATGTGGGAACATCTACTCCCCGCAAGAAGACATTGACAATGAAGAAGATGAGATGGCGAAGAAGAAGAAAATATTCAGAGAATCATAACAAGTAACAAACCAAATTTGACTCTTACACAAAGAAGGCTCATTGTTGACAACTTACTTGCAATTCAAGTTGATGGGAAACTTCCATGGGGGTTTCAAACAAAGTTAGCAGCACAAGTAGGTGTACACAAATGCACTATTTCAAGAATATACAAAGATGCAATGAAACAGAGAGAGCAAGGTAATGCAATAGATGTGAGGGCAAAGAGGTTTGGAAAATGTGGGAGGAAACCCAGGGAATATTCTGATGCATTTTTGCAGTCAGTCCCCTTACATCAGAGAACCACAATAAGGTCCTTCGCAGGGGCACTCAAACTTAGCCATATTACTGTTTATAGGCTGCTGAAAAAGGGTAGGTTAAGGTCACATACTTCAAGTAACCACCCTAAGGTCACAGAGGAACACAAGTTGTCTAGAATGAAGTGGGTTCTGTCCAATCTTCTTCCAGCTACACCAACAACAAATCCCACTTTTGTTGACATGCAAAATGTTATTCACATAGATGAGAAATGGTTTTACTTGAACCCTGAGATGAGGAGGTTCTATCTACTACCTTTTGAAGATGACCCTTATAGGTGTTGTCAATCAAGGAGGTATCCACTAAAAATCATGTTCATGGGTGTCATAGGAAGGCCAATGTATGATAGCAATGGCATAGAAATACATGATGGCAAATATGGGATTTTCCCTTTTGTACATTATGTGGCAGCAAAGAAAAGAAGCAGAAATAGGGAAGCAGGCACTATTGAAACGAAGGCAGTAGATTCAGTTACACAACAAGTCATCAGGAGAATGATCATTGACAATGTCATACCGGCCATTATCAGCAAATGGCCTTCTCATCTACCAAAGAACGTAATCATCCAAGCAAGATAATGCAAGACCCCACATATCTAATGATGATATGGAATTCAGAGAGGCAAAGAACAAAGGATGGGTTCAATATTAAGTCGGTCAATCAACCCCCCAATCCCCGATCCGAACATGTTGGATTTAGTGTCTGTTTAGGGTCAGTGCAATCTATTCAACATCAAGCATTTCCACAGAATTTAGATGATTTAATCACTAGGGTCCAAGATGCATATGATTTCTTTGACACAAAGAAGATTAAATTTGCTTGGTTACAACTTCAATATGTCATGACTGAGATTTTAAAGGTTAAGGGAGGTAACAACTATAAGAACCCACATCATGGGAAGGCACATATGGAAAGGATTGGAATGCTACCAGAAAATGTAGAAGTTGACCGATCGGTTGTTGATGAAGCAGTTGAGTATTTAAATGCAATATTGGTGCCTGTTTCAGAACCAATCCAGTACTTACATGATGAAGTGAGTGTTGATGAAGATTAGGTAACTTAGCAAAGTGTAGGGAATGATATTTTGGCCATTTTGGAATGCAATTAGTGATGACTGCTACACATAACCATTCTAGTTATTGGTAAGTATGACTCATAATGCAAACTTTTGTTTAGATGTTGTTTGAGATGGGTGCATTGTGATTAGGTGTTTTGTTTAAGGTTTGGTTATGTGTGTTTTGTGTATATATAGATGGGGCAGTCATGTAACTTACTAGTGCATTCATGTATATATAAGTGGTTAATGTGAATGGGTAATGTTATGCACATGTATCTCTAATGGTTTACAGCCCAAGTGTACTTATTTAAGACACGAAGTGTAGTTATGACATTGACAAGTTTATTATGCACATGTTCATCTTATTTAGGACTCATGCAAATGAACCCTCAAACTATATGAACCACAATCTACAAACAACAACAGAGCACCATCCACCAGCACAACATCACAAACAAAAATCAAAGATTTCCACTAAATCATTCGAACAATATAAAGGAAACATCATTAACATTATTATGCACATTGCTCATCTTATTTAGCATTCGTGCAAATCAACCCTAAAACTATCAAGCACATTCCACAAACAACAACAAAGCACCATCCACTAAGCCAACATCACACACAAAATCAACCAATTCCAAGAAACCACACCACAAACTAAATGAAACAAGACACGCTTTAACAATCCACAAAATCATTCAAGCATCACAGACTTTAGCAAACCACCATAATAAATCAAAGAACACAAGCTCTTGTTCCAATCAAAGAACACAAACTATTGTTACAATCAAAGAACTCAAGCTGAACAACAATCAAAGAACACAATAAAGGTTCATCAATAAAGGTTCACAAGCACAAACTTTATTGGTTCTTTGTTTATAAGTTGATTGGTATCAAAAAACAACAATCAAAGAACACAATCAAAGAACACAAACCGGTAAAGCGAAACAACAACAAAGCACCACAAACAACAAAGATTTAAAAAAATTAAAGCTTAAATCGTGATGAACAATACCCGAAGAACTCTAATGAGTTCCTTTGCGCATCAAAAGGAACGCATGTTCATCCGGATCCATCACTTCATCGTCTTCAAGGTACGGACTCATAGGGATATCCGGGTCATCGTCCTCCTAACTTCACATCTAACCCCTCATACACCTTGAAAAGCTTTAGATTCCCATCATCATCTTCAAAAAACATGTCATATTCGTTACCCCAATCTTCATCAGATTCAACCTCAATTGGAAGCCCCTCATCTTCCTCAGACGAACCCTCAACCAGAATCTTCTCTTTCCCCTTATTCACATGCGAAATTACCGAAGCCTTCCCTTTACCCTTTCGATCTTTCTTCACATCAAAAGCCGGTAAACCACAAACAATAGGTGGATTTGCGTATTTATTATCAACCACATTATCTCTTTCCTCTAAATCCACAATTTTCGCGCCTATTGCTCTAGATCTAAGAAGGTAAACCCTAGATCTAGTATTTGTTGAAGGAGACTTACCAAGAGGGGGGTTGAAGTCCAATTTCTTCGTGGCTCTTCTTATCTCATCTGATTTTTCGGCCCTTCCCATGACGGTTTTTAAAGCTTTCAGAGAGTTATCGCTCAAACACTTCGCGGCTTCACCGGAATAGTACAATTTCCATGCGTAGGGGCTGCCATCTTCAATGGAATTAGCCAAATCACGACATAAAACCATTTCTTCCTTCGATTTCGCATCAAACGCAGCATCATTCAGAGGTTGAGTGATATTCATGGTGGATGTTGGATGAACAGAGGGAAGAAGATGAAGAGATGGAAGAAAAAGAAGAGAGAGAAGAAGAACACATGAAACGCGTCTGATGTTAGGGGCCAAGTTTTAGGGTTCATTTTTTGCAGTAGCAATAAATGAAGAACAGTTAATTTAATCTGTTTTGGGTAGTTAGGTGGGGGGTGGATTGTTATTTTTGGTGGGAATCATTAAGTTAATTGGCACCAATCTTATGTTTTTAATCTCTAACTTTAGTATAGATTAATTAGCTTAAATCAGTTTTTGTTAGGTTCATTAAGGGTATTTTTGTAAATTCACACTAAAAAACTTTGCCAAAAATAGAAAACAGGGAATTGTTGCATTTAATATGAAATTGCCATTTTAGGAAACTGTTGCGTTTAATTTGGAACGGAGGAAGTATTAGATAAAATAAAATGTTACTACCTGCGTCCCATAATAGTTTGAACACTTTCCTTTTATGTTTGTCCCAAATTAGTTTGAACACTTCCATTCTTGGCATGGTCCACCATTAATATATTATTTCTTTTACACATCCTTGGCCCACACTCTACCTTTTATCAATAAAAAGTTACCCAACTTTCTCTCTCCTCTAATAAAAAATACCCCACCAACTCATATCACATCTACTTTTTAAATAAAATAATATTTGATAACCACACCACAACTTATCACCTTAAACTACGTGTCCCAACAAGTGTTCAGATCTTTCTGGGACGACGGGAGTATAATGTATTGTGTTGTTGGATTTATCTCAATGTATATTTTCAGAAAATCAAATTTTTATACTTTACTCTAATACATAATTAAAGATATTAATAGTCAAAATAGTGCATCGGCACGCGTGAAAGTCGAAGTATATCGAGTAATTCGAAACGGAGGAAGTATGAACATAAAATTTATTGAAAGAAAATTTAAATGGGTTTTGGTTCTATAGAAGTATTATCTAGTTTAATTGGTGAATAAGCTAAGGTGAAACTTGGACAAATGTATTTTTTATTATTTTATTTCACATTTTTGAATCTCTTTTTTTTTTCCCTCCGTTTCTCAAGCTAGGTATTGAAATAGGCCGCTTGAGCAAGACCCTACTACCCAAGTTGCACCTATCTCTATTACTTTCCAATCACTTTAAGAGCTGAGGAAAGCCTCTAGAAGGTAGGCGAATCCAACCTTGAATTCCCCATGGCGGGAATATATATAATCGAACTCATGACATGACCTTCAACTCATCAAGAGTTCGATTTCTTACCAGCTTATATAAGTACGCATCCGTTTCACATTACACGCACCATTTCTATATGGCACACAAACTAAGGGTGAGGAAAGAGAGGGTTGTGATTGCATTCAAAGTCCAAGCCCATGTGATTATGTTTTAAAGGAGGGGATAGATTGTGAGATATCCAAAAGAGGAAATGGTGCATGTATTGTGAAACATCCACAAGAGGAAAATGGTACATGTATTGTGAAATAGAGGTAATATATGATAAAAATCAAGTTCCACATATATACATGATCCAATATATATACAATTCCAAGTCTACTCCACCATTTATGTCTCCAATCTCCATGCCCTCTGATCTCTTTCTTTCTCTCCGCCCACTCTTAGCAAATGTAATAAGAATCAGTGAAAACAAGTTTTAATAAGTAAACGCATTTTTATCCGCAAGTATCAATTGTAATCAATAGAGGGAGAGGTGGTAGCTCAGTGGAGTACCACCTCGAATTTCAGAGCATTGCCCAGAGTTTGAATCCTCATCCCAACAATATGTTGGGGAAATTACTTCTGGGCTGTTTAGCCTTGTACCCAGCCTCTGAGCTAACATGCCCTGCAGGCTAGTAGCCTAGTAGGGGTTGGTCTCCTGAACAATTATCTTTCCTAATAAAAAAAATAAATCAATCAGTAAAATCTAAAAAATTGCATAAGAGAAAAAACCAAAGAATCAGCAAAAATTAATTTTAGTCAGTAAAAATCAACAAATTGCATGAGATAACACCATAGAATTGGCCAAAATCAATTCAATTTTAATTTTTAAAAATCAGCTTATATCAATTCCAATTAGTAGTAAAACTAATTTCAATTATGTAAAATAAAGGTGAACTGGGTTCCCAAAAATTGAGTGGCAAGTTTCCGAAAATGGAGAAAGCACATACTAGTGATCGCGTGTATGTCACTACTATAATGGGAATAATCGGAGTACTTTAGTTAAAGGAGGAAGTAAATCTTATTCATTACAATACATAAAAAGATGAACAAGGCCCACAGCTAATAGTATAAATCAAAGAAACAATGATTATTAAAAATTGAGGGTGAAACCCATTATCTAAACGAATTCAACAAAAATTGAGTTTTTTCAGCCAAAAAAAAAAAACATGGAAAATTCAGAAATAGTGGAGGAAATGGAAAGAGAGCTTTACAATGCAGCAGTGAGAGGCGACCTACACAGCTTCATTATTAAAAGAAACAATGAAATAGAAAGTGGAAGTGATGAATATCTTCTAAGGCAAAGCTTCCCTCAGCAGAACAATATCCTTCACTTAGCCATCCGACGTGAACAATATGTGTTGATAAAAGCAGCAGCTTTGATGGGGTTATTACCAAGAACAGCCATGGATAAGTTGATAAATCAGCGCAACTACGATGGAAACACCCCTCTCCATGTCGCGGCCGAGGTCGGAAACGTCCCCATTTGTAAGCTATTCCTACACGAATACGACTACAAGACGGTGGCGGACAAGGCGGGGCCGTGGAGGGTGGAGAATGTACAGGGCAACACGCCACTACATGTTGCACTTATTTTTGGTAACGTGGAGGTTGCCGCATTGTTGGTCGAGCAGTATCCTCACCTGGCTCGTGTTATTAACAAATCCAAGGAGACGCCTCTTCATCTTGCAACCTACCAAGATATTGGTAAGTCTCTAAATGTTGATTTGTAAATATCTGCAAATTTATTTCAAACTTTTTATTATTATACCCTGTTCGTTTTTACATAAAAGCTCCATTATAATTTGCACGCTTGCCAATACACAATAATTTTCTATTACAAAAATTATAAAAAAAATTAATACTTTAAAAATATATGTCAAAACAAATTCAACTTCTTATAAGCTAACATTAGATTTATATATATATATATATATATATATATATATATATATATATATATATATATATATATATATTATATATAGAAAAATAGGATCAAAGAAGAGTTTGTAACTAGTGTGAAATTCAAAATGGAGGCTCTGTTTAAAACACAAGGGGTAGATTTTAAGTTTATTCCACCAACGGTGACCCTATATTTGCATAACTAATAAATTGTTCAGTTTGTATTTTTTTCTATACATCGATAAATCGAGTTATCTTAGGCTATTTTCTTTATGTTGTATTTTCGGGAATTTCCTTGTACAACCGTTGCGCCATATGGATATACAACCCTCTCACAACCCCGAAAAAATAAGGGGTAGGTTGGGAATAATTGAAATATAAAAGTAACTTTTAAAATAATTTCATTGATTAAGAAGGATTTCGTTGTACCACGTAGGATTTACCATGTTTTAGGATATTTTCGGGATGAAATTTACTCATATATAATGAATAATCTATAGATATACCAATCAAGGAAGGAGAAGAATCCACTTCGGCATATCTTGGCTTAATAAAATTGTTAGCAGAGAAAGAAAGTTGTGTAACATGTTGGCGTGATGCAAATGGCTTGACTCCTCTACATAGAGCAGCGTCAATCACCTCAACCTACAATCTCCCGATCATTAGACTCATACTTGAGCAATGCCCACAGTCCGCAGAGGTGCGTGATAGTTCTGGCATGACCATTTTACACCTTCTAAAATGGATACCGAGCTACAAAGCAGGTGAAGAATTGCTTAAGATTCCAGAAATACATGATCTGAAGAATTACCAGGATAACCAAGGAAATACACCATTACATATGGCAGTAAAAAATCAGAACCTTAACTTGGTTCGAGTTCTTTTGGCTTCCTCCGCCAAATTAAGCATCAGAAATAAGGATGGCGTTTCAGCAGCATATTTGATTCAAGAACAAATTCAGGTTGGAACCATCATTGCCCTTTTTTTCTTTTGTGCTGTTAATTTCGACCTCTGTTTATTTAGTCGTGATATTTCACTATTTAGCATTATTCACACACTTCACTTTGAGCATCCTACATCATTTATACTTACTGAGTAATAATATTATGTGGAATCCTGTTAGATTAACATTCTTTTCAATATAATATTCAAATAACAATTTTTATAATTTTTACTTCTATATGTATGTTGGCAAACGTGCCAAGTAGAATTATATTCAATTTTGAGTGAATTCCACCAACAATGGAGGAATGAATTCATAAGTGTCATGATTTTACTTGTTTATGTGCATCTTCTTATTTCTATTTTGGTAAAATATACTTTAAAAGCCTATATAATAAATTCTGTTGACGACGTGTATCGAATGCTGCAGATTATCATGGAGAAAAGGGAAATGACAATAGAGGAATGTAGAGCGATAGAAATGGCATCTATACCCTATTTAACTGAAAGATTGCACAAGTTTGGGATGAATTTCTTATTTTCATTAGATTCCAAAGGGAGGAATATCGTTCATAAGTTAATGAACATAAACAGGGGAACTCTTATAGTACAAACTGATCTTGTTAATTTCATAGAACAAGTGCTTGACATCTTTCCAGCACTTGTTTGTCAAGTAGACATTAACGGGGACACTCCACTTCATATCCTAGTTCGAAATCCTTTCAATACCATGATTCGTATCCCTGCTTCGAGTACGCAACAAAACAACTATAATCTGTCATCGTTGTCGACATTAGAGCTTTTGCCCAAGTTATTAGAGCTATGTCGTACTTATTTCCAGATAGCGGAAGCAGGGGTGAATGTGAAAGGAAGCCACTATGATCCACCATGGTTGATGCAGAACGTCGAAGGAAATACGCCTCTTCATGAAGCTTTCATGGCAGATAGTGATACAAATATGGTGAGGACATTGTTGACTTTGGATATCGAAATCACTTCTAAGTTACTCAACAAGCGTGAACAAACACCTCTCCATCTTCTAGCCGGACGTTCCCAAGGTAAGTCACCAAGTCTTTCAAATTTTAACCAGCAATTTTCATTTTGGATTTTTCTATCAAGTGTCCTTGTACTGTCAAATGCATGTTGATGATTAGATATGAACTTAAATTAAAGGATTTTGGTCTTGTGTTGGATGATTTAATCAAGCAGCTTTTCTTCAAGCCACTTAACTTTTGAATTTTTTTTTTTTATATAATTGTTCTGTTTCAAAGTAAATTACATAGTTTGACTTTTGCACTATTCACACACTTTCCTTTGAAACGTGTTTTGAGATTTTTCACAAGGAAAATCAAAATATAGTCAGTAAGATCTTGTTAGATACGTCTCGACATATATACTTTCAAGATACCAACTTTTTTTTATTTTTTGAACTTTTTGTTGGGAAAGACCTATTAAAATAGCTATTTTGTTAGGAAAGACCTAATAAAAACTTTTTTGTTGAAAAAGACCTATTATAATACTTTCCTTTGTTACTTAAGACCAACTCAATGCTTTCCGGTCAAAAAGTTTTCCGACATTGACTTGCTTCCCCTCCCTTTCTCAATAAATAGGACCAACCTATTTTTTTCCTACCATAATCACTTAAAATAGGAAGCAAGAGGAAAGGGTAGTTTGGTAGAGTTAAGGGATTAGGAATTTAGGATATAAAAAAAATATGTTGGTCTCATTTAATGAGAAAAGGAGGGGAAGAAAAGTCAATGCCAGATTATTGACTTTTTGGCCCGAAAATATTGAGGTAGTCTTAGGTAACAAATGGAGTATTATAATAGGTCTTTTTGAACAAATTTTTTTTATTGGGTCTTTTCCAACAAAATGGTTATTTTAATAGGTATTTTCCAACAAAAAGTTCTAATTTTTACTTATAGGCAATTAGAGATATTAATGGTTAAAAATATGCATCGACAACGACATGCGTGGTAAGAGAAATGGGTCAAGTATTTTAAAACAGATGAAGTAGATTTTTACAAGTTAATTATTTACATTGTTGAACTAATTATATTATTGATAAGATGGTATTCCACAAGAGTTTACCTAGTTTAGATTATCAAAAGAAAGATTTCTAAATTGTTTATGAAAACTTTTAGAATCATTGCCGGTGAGTTATTGGAAAATTAACCTAGTTGATTGGATCATAGTAACAAAAATGAATTTCTTAAAAATGCTAGCTAAAGATCACTGTCCTAATCATCACATTACTTTGGCTAATTTAGAAGTGGAGCCACTAGAGAGGGAAGTGATAATATCACTAGTGAAAGCAAATGAAGGTGCGGCTTTTTCCCTTGATAAAGATGGCCTGACCCCGTTTTTGAGAGCGGTGAAAATTGGTAACCTGAGTACAATTGCAACACTGAATGCTCTTTCCCCAGAGGCTACACCCATGGGTGCCGCCAATAACGGCGAGACGCTGTGGCATCTGCTTCTAAATCATGCTGCATACTCTACATGGCGCCTTGTTCGATCAGATCCGTATATGAGAAGTCTGTTAGTACTACAGGATAATGAAGGTAACACGGCGTTGCATCTTGCGATTGAACGTCGACTTTTTCAGCATGCCATCTATTTTCTTGACTCTGAGACATCTCCAAAAGCTAGACAGAAATGGATGATGGAACTTCTACAGATAGAAACTAAGGGTGGTATTACTCCTAGCGATTTAATAAGATCTTCACTGCAAGTACCTGAGAATGTAAGTTTTTTCTTATGCGTTCGAATTATATAAATTAGGATTTGAATTTTCAGGATTAATTTGAGTTCTTTGATTTTGTACAGTTTGAAGAGTTCATGAAAGATGAACCTACAATGATAGGTATTCGAAGCGTGTGGGAAGTTCCTACAATGCAAATGACTGAATATGCAGACACAATGGGTGTAACAGCAGCACTGTTGACAACAATAACCTTCACAGCTGCATTCACTGTTCCAGGTGGAGTAGTCCAAGATAAAGGAACTCCTCTGCTCATGAAAAATGCAGCGTTTCAAATTTTTCTGATTTCAGATATATTGGCTATGTGCCTATCCATGATGGTCTTATTTTGTCTCCTTTGGGTCGTGGCTTGTGCGGATAAAGGCAAAGCCGTGGTGTTGATGGATTTCAGCATTATATTGCTCCTACTATCATTTTACACAACTCTTCTCACTTTCATGGCGGGTTTGTATGCTACCGTCTTCCCTTCAGATCCTTGGATCGCGATCATCACTTTGGTTCTATGCTCTTTGTTGATGCTTCTCATGGACAAACATCTTGTCATGGGGTGTTTGGTTCCGTTTGGGAGATTTGTACTTCTTTTTGGTCAGAAGTTTTTGCGGTATGTCCGATCACCTATGAAAATCTTAGATCTTATCCGACCATGTTGCAGCACGAAATTGTTGCACGATTGCCAGTAATTATGCCTCTTTCAACACCATAGTAACCACTTTTCCGTGGATCTACATTCCACAAACTATATTTAATAGTGTTTAAGGATAATAGATTGATATTTGTATTTATATGAGTAATAATCAGTCTGCCTTTTCTAATGGGGAATTTTGATGAGAATAATTCCTAGTTTAATATGCTATCATATAGAATAGAATATTTTGTTGGGAAAGATCAAATATTTTTTTTTTTTGTTGAAAAAGACCTATTATAATACTTCCCTTTGTTAGTTAAAACCACCTCAACATTTTCCGGCCAAAGAGTCAATTTTTCGACATTGACTTTTCTTCCCCTCCCTTTCTTATTAAATGAGACCAATCTTTTTTTAAGATGGGAAGCAAGAGGAAGGCGTTTGGTAGCGTTAAGGGACTAGGATACAAAAAAATAGGTTGGTCTCATTTTATGAGAAAGGGAGGGGAAGAAAAGTCAATGTCATAAAATTGACTTTTTGGCCGGAAAATGTTGAAGTGGTCTTAAGTAACAAAGAATAGTATTATAATAGGTCTTTTTCAACAAAAAAAATTTTATTAGGTATTTTCCAACAAAATGACTATTTTACTAGGTCTTTTCCAACAAAAAGTTCTATAGAATAATCTCCATAATTTTGAACTCTGAAAAAATTGTTTCTTCTCTACTCCCCATCCCCTTCACCGCCAACCGCAAAACTATCACACGGGAAGAAATGAGTTTTAATTTCTTCGTTCCTAGGCTTTTATTGGATGATATAGATGTAATAAAAAAAAATAAGAAAAATTGTTATCAATTTCAAGTTTGGGGTTTTATGCAGCTTCTGGATTTACTAATGGTAGGTTGATTCTCTAACTTCCCGGAAATAAATGATTGGCCTAGCTCAAAACATTAGCTAAGACATAGTATCTCCTTATGTCTACACATTGAATAGCTCCCCAATCACTATTTGGAAGAGCTTGTAAGGACAATTTAGGTGTGCGTGTGCCAGATAGTAGGATACTCCGTTTTGAATCTAGATAAAAGACTACAAGAGGGAGGTGAATCTTAGTTGGAACTTGAGTGATTGTTTTTTTGGCAATGTGAATGGAACTTTTTGTGGAAATAAAACTATAAAGTAAGTTGGAGCAATAATTTTATGTACGAGAGTTTTTATGAGGAAAACCTTTTTAGACCCAAGGCCTGTTCTCCCCAACTTTTTTTGCAGTTCAGTTCAGTTCCTAAATTATTATCATTACTATTAATTAGTTATAATTTAATTCAGTTCAGTTCAGCTTAGTTTAGTTCAGTTCAATTTAGTTCAGTTTAGTTGTTTTATGCCAAAGAGAACGACCCCTCGTAGAAAGTAATATAACCTCGAACCAAAGGGATATTAAACTCACTCGACTATAACAAGCCAATTACCTAAGATACAACCTATTAGCTAGAGTCAAGGGTCACAACTTGAATTCCTTTATGAATACAAGTTTCTAGTTACTGTTATCTCTCTTGGGCTTCACTCTAAGTCTTGTCTCTCAACTCTAAGGCTCCACTAGAAACCCAAGACTCTAAGTAAAATATCAGTAAACCTTGCCCCGAAAGCCGAAACCCAAAGGCATGAATTTAGTGGGTCTGTTTGGCAATACTAGTTGAAAAAAAGATGAAACTGATAATGTGCTGAAACTGATAAGGTAGCTAGTCAGCTTCCTACTTGGCAAAATTAGTTGCGTAAGTTGATAAATTATTTTTGCAAAATTAGTTGTTATTAAAATTTTAGAAAGGTTTTCCAAAATTTTATTCACCTGATTTTGAAAAGTTTAAAATTTTAACTTATCGATTTCAGTCATTTTAACCACCTAAAATTATAGGTGCTTCCCAAACACTACTAATGTTTTTTAGCACCTAAAGTATCCTAGCACCTTAACATTTAAGGTACCTATAATGCTCCCCCAAACTGCCAAACATAGTTAGAATTTGAAGAAATAGAAACTGGAAACTCTTATAAGAAAAGAGTTTTGGAACTAACGTTAGGAACTGACAAAATGACTCAAGTGGATCTCGAAATGTATGTTATTCGATTATGAACACTAGACCAACTACAAGAGGGGGGTTAATTGTAGTTGATGAGAAATTTTCGAATTTAAATTGCGGAATTGAAATAACTTAAAAACGAAAGAGAAAAAGCACACAAGATTTTTACAAGGAAAACTTCCTAGGCCCAATAGGAAGAAAAACCTTGACTCTGTGGGATTTTGACTCAATACTCTCTTTAATATAATAAGCCAAAAGACTCTCTTTACAACCTATTACTGGACCTATCTCTGTTCCTCTAGGAACTTGTTCCCAGATCCACTTCCCCCCCGAACTATGACACTCACTTGACTTCACTCAAAGCCTTCTCTTTTCTCTCTCTTGATTACAAGGATATTCTCATATTTTTCTCTCACCCAAACACTATGAATATTACAAGAATATGTTGTTGAATATGAGAGGAAAATTACAGAAAACTTTCTAAGTAAATGTAAAATTTTCGCTCAAGAAAGTCATAAGTTTTCTTCGGGTAATTCTTCCTCTTATATAGCTGTTGCACTTTTTCTTTCTGTAAATGTAATGCTCCACGTTCTCCATGATCTTTGCAACAGGAATAAACCAACTCCACTTATCCGTTAGTGGGAGTATTTCCAACAGGTGGGCTGAGGTAGTTGGAGAGCTTTAAGCGGTTAGTTCCACATTTGATGACATGCTTACTCCAACTGAATTTACACAAGTACAACAACAAAAATATCTAATAAGCAAAAAGGATAAAAAGATAGTCAAGAAAAAACATGATAAGAGATGAAAGAAATAAAAGAAAAAAAATTATCATCAGAAACTGATGTGTGACCACATCCAAAAGATGAAATAAAAGTAACAACGAACCACCATTGTTTTAGTACAACCCAAAAATTATAGTGACATTGTTTGAACAAATTAATTTGAAGGAAAGGGAATTAGGGTTGGGGGAGAATAGAGAAAGAAGAGACAACATCGTCAATCTTCTCCCTCACATCAGCTTCTCCTCTCTTCACAGCTGCTAGGATCTGCTCTTGCTGAAGATCCACTCTTGCTACCCTGGTTTCAACACCTTGGATCCTAGTATGCAGGAGGGACAAAGACTTTTGAATAGAATGCAAAATTTCATGCAGACAAGTAGTGGAGAGAAGGGGTAAATCAACATCATTTGATTTTGGAGAGACCTGATCCTCCTCGAGATATATTGTAACAGCACCCTGACCCTGTTCCCTGGAAGACTTGGTCTCTACTATTCTCTGACTTTTGCGAACTGACCTGGGTCCCCCAGCAATACTACCCCCAAGATTAATGAAGGATATTGTGTGTTGGAATTTGGACTGCGTTGGAGGTAACTTTTATGTTCAATAAAATAATTTACTTATTCCCATGTGTGTATGTGGATCTCTCCGTTCTGTTTTGGTATATAAGTTCGTACTATGGCCATAGTTGTGAATATGATGTTGTGAGTTGATTCTGGAAATATCATTCGATAATATAAATACGCAATTGTTTTGTTGGCTTAGTTTATGAACTGAAAATAGAAAGTGGGCAAGGTATGGGTGGAGGATGGTTACTCTTTTGACCTGATACGGTCGGCTACGCCTCATAATGAATCTTGGGGGTAGTATTGCTGGGCTCCATATTGAACCTTGGAGGCAGCGTTTGTCCGAATCCCGTACTTGCCCCTGATTTGTTTAAGAGAATAAGCTATGCCAGCGTTGTAACAGAAGGGAAATGGTTTGATAAATAAAATATTTATAACGGGCTGAAGTAAAGGTTACGAGTTTTCCACTAATTTTGGAATTTTGTTTGTTTTGTATTTCTTCTCTGAATTTGCAGGTTTGGTATTAAGAGCTCGGAATTGGAAGTGGAGCGAGATAAAGATGTCTTGTGGATTAAGGATTGAGTTTGTATATTAGATAGCAGATTTGAGAATAGTTATTGGTATTTCGTTGTATATTCGGAAATTTTAGTCAAGATATTGGTGTAATTAAGGTGATTTTCCGCTGCGATTTTATTTAATTAAGAGTTAAATTCTAGTTTCTGGTTGTTGAGTGTGTTTCGCTAGCAGCTCGGAAGAGCGGGCTGTTACACCCGTAGTCTGGTTCTCGCGTACATGTCCTGCGCTAAAAATAGTTTGACCCCCTCACCCCTCCTACTTTCTCAATCCACGAACCTCAGTCCCACATTATTCATGTGGATGCCTCTTTCTCTCATGTGTCGGAACCAATATGGGTACGGGAGGAGTTGTTAGAGACCATGTAGGATCTTGGGTTTTGGGTTCGGGAAGAAAGGCTATGCTTTGGACCCCCTCATGTATGAACTTAATGCACTGTATTATCGAGGGACTAATTATTGCCAATATCCATGGGTTCACGCCAGCCACGTACTACTTACTCTAATAGTCAGTTAGGTGTCAATCTCATTTGTAACCTGAATGATTATTCTAACAAATATGTGAGTATTTTGTCTTACTGTAGAAAGCTGTGGAAGAAGATGCTGAAAGTGAAGATTGAACATTGTGGCAGGATCTATAACAACAGCACAGATGCTATAGCTAATTAAGCAGTGCTGTATGACAGATTGTAGTAGTAATGTAACTAGGCCGTTTCCCCTCCCTCCTAGTTATTGTATGGATGCTTATCTAAAATATTTTATGGACATGTTTAAGTTTTATTAATTGAAGGTTGTTATTTAAAAAAAAAAAAAAAAAAAGAGATAAATGATGAGAAATATTGTGGAGTCGCTCAATAACTGCCATTGCGGCAACGAATATTAAAAGGATGGGAAAATCGACCAAGCATGTGCGACTTTAAAAAAGCTAAAACCTTTAATAACATACGGTTCTACTTATTTTTCACTTTTCTAGGTTTGGCATCGACGATTAGTAAACAGAAATTTCTCCAGCAAGACTATCATATTAGACATTTAGCATTTAAGTTACAAAACCATTCATCCAGTATGTCGTAAAGGATGGAAAAGATTATTTATACAACTTTAATGATTGAATCCAAATTGCTTTAGTAAAAGAAGATAAAACTTAGCCCCTACTCAAAATAAAAGAGAAGAAAAAAGAAGCTTAGTCATTAAAAAGGAAGCTTAGTCATTTCTACATAGTACCCCTGTGTTTTACGAAATTCTATGTTGTACCCGACGTTTTTGAAATTTCCACGTTGTACCCCTAAGATTTCTTAACATTACACAAAATACCCTTATACACGATATCAAACAGTAGATTTTGGGACTTTCTTACCCTGTGGGCATAGAGTAGGATTTTTTCGCCTTGTTAGTTGACTGAGGTTTGGGATATGATCTGATAAATTGAAGACTAAGTGAGGTTTGAAGTAGGATTTTCTATTAATAAGGGTATTTTGTGTGACGTTTAGAAAGTTTAGGGGTACAATGTGGAGAGTTCAAAAAGGCTGGGTACAACGTAGAATTTCGAAAAACACAGAGGCACTACGTAGAAAAACCAAAAAAAAAAAAGATGGACCGGGCTACGTAGCTAACAATTAATTATAGTATAGATTATAAGATGCAGAAGTGAAACCATTTTTTGATACTAAGAATTATATTGGTGAATAGGGAAAGAGAGCTTTATAAATTATAATAGTGCAGTAAGAGGTGACGTAAACTTCCTTAAGGAAGCATGAAACAAAGAAATAGAAAGTGGAAGTGACGAGTTTTTTTTGAATCAAACTTCCTCAAGAAAGAATAATATCCTTCATTTAGCAATCCAACATGAGCAAATTAAGCTCATAGAAGCAGCTCTAAAAGGTTTATTGCCTAGAGCAGTAATCAGTAAACTGGTAAGTCAGGGCAACTGCGACGGAAATACCCCGCTCCATGTTGTCGCCAAGGTCGGAAACACCAGCATTTTGAAGCTGCTACTCCATGAATATGAATTTGGGCAGGTGGCCGACAAGGCGGAGCCGTGGAGGGCGCAGAATGTGGCGGGTAACACGCCTTTACATGCTGCGCTTATTCATGGCAATGTTGAGGTTGCCGCGTTGTTGGTGGAGCAGCATCCTTGCCTGGCTCGTGTAACCAATAAATGGGCGGAGACGCCTCTTCATCTTGCAACCAAACTCCAAGATAATGCTGGTAAGTCTGCAAGAATATTTATAGTACACCTTCATTGTACACCCAAGACTATTTTCTCCAAATGAATAAAATGAGTAAAATGAGCAAATGAACAAATGAGTAAAATGAGCAAATGAGCAAATGGGCAAAATGAGCAAACATTTCTACTCATTTAAGAAAATGAGCAAACACTTTTATTACAGAATGAGCATAATGAACAAATGAGCAAATGAGCAAAATACCCAAATGAGCAAACTTGGTACCAAATGAGCACCTGAAATTCTAATTTATTACAAAAATACCCCTGGGTGTACCATGCTCATGGTACACCCGGGTGTACCATGAGTGAACTCGTAAGTCTGCTCTTATCTTGACCTATTGAGATATTTTTCAAAATTTAAGTAAATAAATAGACTCAAATAATTATTAGGTTATCATGCAAGATTAGACTTGTGTAGTACAAAAAGTAGAGTGGGATCTTAGTTAAATTGATATAATATCAACCTTTTATAATTTTTAGTACTAATACATAACTAAAGATATTAATGTTTAAAATTGTGCACTGTCAAACGTGCAAAGTACTAATATGTCTTATTTTGCAAATGAATTACATAGTATAGTTTCCACATGTTATAAAAGCTTGTAATACCAAGTTAAGCTTGGCCTAGTGGAAAGAAAAAAACCTTCCAACCTCAAGGTTGGGGTTGTTCAATCCTCACTAGGGGGACTTTAGGAGAAGGGATTCCTTTACCTTTCCCCATCCTCGACTCCCAAAGTGTCTAGCTCACTCACCCTAATTGGGTTAACTTAGGGGTGGTTATCGGTCGAGCCGAGCCATAACTCTTGTTAGCTTGGCTCGCGTTCATTTAAGTTTATTCGAACTTACCGAGCTCTAAACTTGACGAATCGAGCTGTGACCGAGCCGAGCTTTGACTAAACGTTGACCGAGCCGTTATCGAACTGTTCACAAACAAATTTGGCCTATTATTATCTTCAGTTTACTCGTTTTTTTATATTTTTTTTTTTGAATATTTTTGTTTTTTGAGTTTATTTTTTGACAACAAAACTATTAACTTATTATTGTGTAATATCTAAAATAAATATATGTATGTATACATATATATTATACATATATATTACATTATTTTCATATATATAAAAGTAATCTAGCCTGATCACGAGTTTTCGAGCCTAGCCGAACTTTGACTAAGTCGATCTCGAACTGTTCACGAACAGGTCAAGTTCATTATTACCCCTAGGTTAACCTATGAGAGGTTCCGGCTCAGTAGGGCCCTTCATCTTACCCACCTTAAAAAAAAAAAAAAAGCTTGTGATTCTTTAAGGTTTAAAACAACGTACTGTAGGAATATAAGTACTCTAAGCGGAATTTCATGAATCATATTCATAAGCACTTAAAACAGGATCTTATGCATATACATTCAAGGATCACATAATAGTTAAGAATTAACCTTTGACGCGTGATTTCCACAAAGCTCTTCGACATCCGAAGATAGAACCGCAATTGAGATTCCTCTACTAGGTCCACGAATCCAGATCAATACTCCACCAATGCAAGTTGGAAGGAAGAGGGACTCTTCTATTTCTTGGAGCAGCATTACGTAGCTTTGAAAGAGAGAGAAAAGAGGAGAGAGAAAATAATGAGAGAATAAACTAACTGCTTTATTTTCTCACCCCACACCTAATTATAGGAGCTAATTAGGTTAGGAGTCCTCCCCTTTTCTTTCTCCTTGGCTGGCCACTCCTAGAGTCCTACATGGGCTCTAGGTCATTCTTTTATTGATCCAGATTGTGTAAGTGTGACCTTGTAGAATCCATCTAATTGGGCTTCGGGTTTATTATTTACTAAACCTGAAGTTCTATAGCATCCTCTAGCACGACGTATAGACGACCCAATTTAATGAATTTATTATCTCCATAATATGATCCATGTTATATTTAGTAATTGCATTAATATCAAGGACACAATTCCTTCAATCTCCCACTTGTCCGAGACGAGTGTGCAATCTTCAAATTCCTTAAGTGTCTTAGTATCCAATTTGATAGTATGACCATATTACTATATCATCCATACTACACTAGTAGAATAATTGCGTATTGCTGCGGTGGTATTGCTGCGGTTTTACCCATACGCAGCAATAAATCTCGTGAAAAAAAAAGGTAAAATATAAATAGACATATTGCTGCTGTTTTTACTAGAAACCGCAGCAATATATATCAACGGAAAAAAAATTCAAATTTAGTTGACTGTTTGACTGGATCTATTGCTGCGGTTTTCAGTCGAAACCGCAGCAATAGATTAAAATATTATTTTTTTAATAATATTTGAACCTATTGTTGCGGTTCTAACAAAAACCGCAGCAATAGACTCTTTACTTTATAAAAGGAGACACGCCCAATTAGGGTTATATACCTCTACTCTCGGCCGTTTTTTTGGTTTTCCTCACACTCTCACACGACATTTCTTCTCTCTCTCCTCACACCACACTTCCTCTCTTCCTGGTTCCTCCTAACCGTTTACTCTCCTCTTCCTCTCTCATCCTCCACCGGTGGAAAACACCTTCAGCCCTCTTCCTCTCTCATCCTGTTTCGGCGCCTTCAACCCGCGCGAAGAGAGAAGAATGAAGGGCTCCGGCGAGTACTCAAGACAGAGACGCCGCGAATTGAAGGCTTGGGGTTCGTGTTCTTGTTCGAGTTCTTCGGCAATCGGGACAACTGGACAAGGACAACTGCCGACGACGAGGAAGGCTACCGCCTGTTGGTCGTGACTCGTGAGGCGTGCCTTCTCCCATCGTGGCTTCGTGGGATGTGATGAGATCTCAACTCAGCGAGAAAAAGGGAGCACGAAGGAGATCGAAGGAGATAGAGAAAGGGGTGCGCGCGAAGATTAAAACTCCGGCGCGTTCGTCGGCGTCGCTGGTTTCGTTTGGTTTTGTTTCGTTTTTTTTAACTTTTTTTTTTGTTTTCTAAATGTCAGATCTGGAGAATGAATTTGAAACCAGATCTGACTTTTTACTTTCTAAATGGCGTTGGTTTTGTTTCGTCCGCCAGATTCGTTTTTTTTTTTTTTTTATAAATATTAGAGTTTTTTTATTTTTTGGAATGAATTTGATGTTAGAGTTCATGAATTTGTAATTTTCGATTTTGATATGAATGTGGTGAATGAATTTGTTTTAGCATGCAGTGGATTGTTGTAGCTATGTTTATATTATAACTGTACTATAACTACAAAAGTTTTACACTTTGAGAAATAAAAAAAAAAAAAAAAAATTTAACCCTGCTATGCATCTATTGCTGCGGTTTTGGGAAGAAACCGCAGCAATAGATTTGTATATTTAATATTACAAAAAGAACATATTGCTGCGGTTTTGGCTAGAAACCGCAGCAATAACTTGGCCTATTGCTGCGGTCAAAAACCGCAGCAATAGATTAATTACCTATTGCTGTGCGGCCAAAACCGCCGCAATAGGCCACTTAATGACCGCAGCAATAAGCATTTATTCTACTAGTGCTAGTCTTCAAATTAATCCTTGAAATCCGAGTTCGAATTGACAAACAAATGATCATCATATAATCCATTTGAGCACGGCCATGCATTTTTCAATTTTCACTCTCCAAGGGGCCAAGACACCCATCCTATCTCATATAGGAGGACTTTTCAATCTTCTGGCAACCAAAACTCCCACTCAACTTTTAGCACAACCCGAATGCTGCCTTTATAGTCCCCTTTTACGGCATGACGTTTGACAACATCAAAGTTATACCAATCATTAAGCTAAGTAGTGTTCCACTCATGTCTTAGTAATCCACTAATATAATTACGAAGTTATAGAAACTTCTAAGTAGGTCTGTTCGATCATGTATCAACTATACATGTCCATATGATTGACTAAATATCTCCATGTTTCCATAGCCCATGAAACGGCGCTATCAATCAATCTTATATGCTAATCGTTTAATAAGTCATTTATGTCCAATTTAACGACTTAGATTAGGAACTATAATATTCTATGAATTCTGTTCACTTATGGTGTTTCATTCATCAAATCACATATTTGACAAAACCATTGAATTCAAGATATATTTTGGACATTTTATTTAATACCAAACCAAAATTAAATAAGATAAAATTTTATTTCTCATAAACGTAAAATAGCAAAACCATGTCTCTACATTGTAACAAGTTTCTCTAAACCTAGTACAATCTAAAGCCACTCTAACATTTGCTTCAAGCCTATAGCCCTAGCGTGACACTCATGCTTGGGTTAAGGTAGTGGTTTAGTGAGCGGATCAGCCACATTCTCATCCGTGTGAACTTTGCAGATCCCGACATCCTTCCTATCAACAATCTCCCTAATGAGGTGATACTTCCTCATTACATGTTTGGATTTGTTATGTGATCTCGGTCCTTTTGCTTGCGCAATAGCACCATTGTTATCATAGAACAACTCAATCCCTTCCAGAGCACTAGGTATGATATCCAGCTCTGTCAAGAACTTCTTTATCCAAACTGCTTCTTTAGCTGCTTCAACCGTTGCTAAATATTCTGATTCTGTCGTAGAGTCTGCTACAGTGCTTTGAGCCGTTCCAGCTCAGTGCTCCTCCATTTAGACAAAAGACGTACCCTGACTGAGAGCGATAATCATCTTTGTCGGTTTGGAAGCTCGCATCTATAACCTTTAACAACCAACTCACTTTCACCTCCATAAACTAAGAACATGCCTTTAGTTCTTCTCAAGTACTTAAGGATGCTCTTAGCTGCAATCCAATGTGCTTCCCCTGGATCTGCTTGGAACCTGCTACACATGCTCAAGGCATATGCAACATCTGGTCGAGTACTTATCATGGCATACATGATAGATCCTATAGCCGAAGCATAAGGTATGCTACTCATTCGTTTTAACTCATCAGGCTCAGTCGGGCACTGATTCTTGCTAAGCGATATGCCATGTGACATGGGAATGAATCCTCTCTTCGAGTTTTCCATGTTGAACCTTGCAAGAACTTAATCAATATGAGTTTCTTGACTTAGTCCAATCATCCTTCGAGACCTATCGGATTTTAATTCCCAATATGTACTCAGCTTCTCCAAGGTCCTTCATGGAAAAACAACTTTTCAACCATTCCTTGACTGACTCAAGCATTGGTATGTCATTTCCCATGAGTAGTATGTTATCTACATACAATATCAAGAAGACTAAGCTGCTCCCACTAAACTTCTTGTAAACACAAGACTTTTCTTCGCTTTTGATGAAACCAAATTTCTTGATTGCCTCATCAAATCGAAGATTCCAGCTCCGAGATGCCTGCTTCAATCCATATATGGATCTTTGAAGCTTGCAAACCCTTTTAGGATTTTATGGATCCTCAAAACCCTCAGGTTGTGTCATGTACACATCCTCATTCAAGAACCCATTCAAGAATGCGGTTTTGACATCCATCTGCCAAATTTCATAATCACAAAATGCAGCAATCGCTAAAAGTATCCGAATTGACTTAAGCATTGCTACTGGAGAAAAGGTCTCATCATAGTCTATACCATGAATTTGTCTGAATCCTTTTGCAACCAGTCTTGCTTTATAGACATAGACATTTCCATCTTTGTCTGTTTTCAATTTGATGGAGTCTAACTTGCATCCAATAGGGTCCAAACTTTATTCTCAGACATGGAGTCTAACTCGGATTTCATGGCATCAAGCCATTTCTCAGAGTCTGGGCTCGTCAAAGCTTGTTTGTAGGTAGTAGGTTCTGAATTCTCCAAAATCATAATTTCAGAGTTTTCAGTTAATAGGGAATCAACCAACCTCTTGTTTGGAATCCTTTCTCTACTAGACCTACGCGGGGCCTGAGCATCAAGAGAAATGTTCTCTTCAACTTCTTGATGATCTTCGCTTGAATTAGATTCAAGTGGGACGGTAGGAGGTTCACGCATTGAATACGTCATCTCCTAAACTAGACTTTCGTCTTGTCGGGCCGTCTCTGACATGGTGTGAACCACATCCAGTTGTTGCTCATCTCGAATTTCTCGAGAATTATTTTGTTGGAGATTTCAACTTTGTTGTTAGATTTGGTAGAGTTGTGCAAGGACTATTTTGAAAAGACTCAAACAAAGGCAAGCATCAACGGAATTCATTACGAAGCATCAACGAAGACACCTCTTCATGAAGCACTAATAGCAAATAGCTTTAGTTTAGATCTTGTGAGATATTTGTTTAAACTCGATATTCAAAAGACGGCAAGATTAATCAACAGATATAAGGAAACACCAGTTCATTTGATCTCCGGTCGCCCTACAAGTAAGTCATTCACGTACCCTTAACCCACTTTTCCTTCTATTTTGCTCCGTTTTCATCTGTTTTTTTAAAATTTACGTTGTCATTAGCTCACCTTCCGTTTAATGCATCAAACACTCAAATGATGGTACCACATTTTTTTTATATATATATTTAACTCGTTCTTTAAAGGAAAAATTGATGGGAATAATCTGACCTTTGAGCATTCTTCTTAAAATAGTCCCATCTTTAAATTAACTAAATAAAATCCCACCTTTTACCTTATCTTCTTAAAATGGGCCTTTACATGTTGATAACCTGAAATTGTAGGTTAATCACTAACATATTTATCTTTTCCATTCTTGTTATTTTCTTTTAATCCCCCACTCCCCTCTAACCTCCCCTCCCCCCTTTCTCTCTTTCGTTATTCATTCACTGTAATCTGTAATGACAAAATATTTGAAAAATTGTTATTTGATTAAGTTGAGAGAACACTAGATCTGGTTGCCTTGGAAGATACAAAAACGCATGGTGTTTGGCAATAACAATAATATTGCTGGATATTCAAAACCTAACTCCTAAATTATACAAATTCAAAAAAAGATGACAAAAAGAGATCGGATTGTCAGTGAGGATGTCTTCGATGGAGCTTTAAGAGATTTGAGAGAAAATTTCTTTTCGGTGCTATTGTTGAGAAAACGATTGTTGCGACCACGGTTGTTGCATAATGTTCAATCTCCTTCAATTTATTGCCGGAAAACCGCCATTGAAGAAGCAACAAAAGAAACTTAAAGAAATCGACTTGAAGAAGCAACAAAAGAAACTTTAAGAAATCGACCAAACAAACGTTTTAACGAAAAGCAAGGGAAGGGAAAAATTGATTTCCAGCTAACCATGGATAAGATTCCATCACAAAAAAATTACTTCAAATTCCACTCAAGAATTTAAAGAAAAAAAAAATTAAGTGGCAGAACTTTCACCGAAGTATTACTTCTTCAATTTTGCATCACTGCATCCAATTTTTTGTTCCACAGTTCATCTTAGGAGAGGAAAAATGGAGAGTGAGATGAAGATGGAGACACAGAGTATTTGGAGGAAGTTAATATGGTGGGGCTCAAGGTTTTAGTTTGTTATTAGCCTATTAGGGCTAATTAACGCGCATAGAGGAAAAGCAAGAAGTGGGACATGGGTTTACCGGTTAGCAACATGCCAACAAGTGATTGGTTAACTTAACCCAATTCAAGAAGATAAGGTAAAAGGTGGGATTTTATTTAGTTAATTCAAAGGTCGGATTGTTTTTAAGAAGCCTACAAAGGTCGGATAATTACTATCAATTTGGAGCAAACAAAATACTATTATGCCAAAATCACGATCATTGATACGATCTAACAATTCTCGCAAACCTTATTCACATTGTTGTTTGATACAACATTCTACGAGGGGTATATTAATCTTGTTGTAAATTTGACATAGAACTTAATTTGATTCAATTCATTGTAGATGAAGAATTGGCATTTCCGGTGAAGCCGCACAATCTCGCATCAAGAAATCAATCTGTAATAGAAAACAAAACACCAAAAGTAAAGTCCCCAACCTCTCACAAGGAGAGATATAAAACCCAACATATGACGGGGTAGATATAACCCAAAATACGGGTAGAATAACTCTCCATTAGAGAAAGACTAATGGTTTTTTTTGGTAAAAAGATTGAAGGTTTATTGTAAACAAAAACATAAAAACAAACAATAAAGAGAATAAACGGGGCTTACCACCGTCCAAAAGGGTGGTGGTAGCCCCTAAATAAAATATAAAAACTAAGGTTTTTAGAGACAAAAGAGAGAGAAGATAGAGAACGACTAGGGTTTTAAACTATGTATATTGGTACGCCATTAATTATGAGTAACTCTAACTTAGCATTATGAGTAACCTTCTTTGTACTCGTCAGTAATCTCATAAATGTATTAGCATTAACCACTTACAAACCTAGTAATTCTCATCGTTTAACCTCATATATATATATATAGAGGCAAGATCATGTGAGAAAGGAAATTAGGTGAGAAATGAGAAAGAACCACTTACCCTTAGATTAGATCCTATCAACGGCCAAGATTTGAAAACTAATATTAACTTTAAACTATCTTTTTTCATCCCTTTCATGCAAAACCTAATTTTCTCTCTCCTCTCTTCCAAAGTACGTCGTCTATATTCTATTCCCTCCCACCTCCTACTGCCATCTCTCCTGTCATCTCCTTTTGTCCAGAAAATCCATGGAATCCATTACCGCTTCACATGAAGGTTAGTTTATTTTCAGAAATTTGTATGCTTCTCTCTTTTCGAAATTTGTTTGGTTATAGTATTTTTTGTTTTGCGAAAATTTGTTAAATCTCCATACTTGTTTGCGGATTTTTCTTTGCTTCTCCATAATCATGTTTCTTTCATAGTTGCTTGAGTACTTGTACTCATAAATGATTGCTTGTAAGTTGGGCCTTTAAGCAGTAATGAAAATCAAATCCTAATTATGAAGAAAAAAAAAACTAAATAGTATAACATCTAGATAATTTGATATTATCTTGTATGATGATATTATATGATGGGAGTTTGATTTCCATATTGTAGGATGATATTATATTACTATTAACTGTAGAGTATGTCGTTATATACAATAGAGTCATGCATTTATAATTGAGAAACTAGATAATGTCAACATGTCCACAATTGTAATGGTTTTTCATGACTTTGTTCTCTATGCTTGTCAACATTGTAAATATTCCACTTGTTTCCATTTTGTTTGATAATCTTGGTTAAGGAATGATTTTGTCAAAAGTTATAAAAGGTACTTATTAGAGTTATAACAATATTTATTTAGAGTTGCAAAAAGTACTAATTAAAGTTAGTGCAATAATTTTTTAGAGTGATAGCAATTATTAATTAGAGTTATGATAACACTTGTTTAGAGTTGTAGGATATAGTAGTGAATAGGTACACCAATACTTTTTTAAAGTTATAAGAAATAATAATTAGAGTTATGACAACACTTATTTAGAGTTGTAGGAAGTAGTGTTTAAGAGTTATATCAATGTTTGTTAAGAGTTATAAGAAGTACTAATTACAATTATGGCAACACTTCTTTAGAGTTATACGAATGAGTAGTTAGAGTTATAAGAAATACTAATTAGAGTTACGCTGACACATGTTTAAGAGTTCATTAGAGTTATGCCACCACTTGTTCGAGTTATAGGAAAAAATAATTAAAGTTATCGTAATAATAACTTATTTTTCCCGAGTCGGGTGAGGATAATATGTCCATGACAAAACAAGTCATTCAAGAACTAATAAGATGCAGTGCTCCAAACGAGGTAACTATAAAAATACCTGAGAAATCCAACAACAAGGGTAGGAAGAGGCTTAAATCTGTGAAAGAAAAGGCCATTGAGAAGCAACGGAAACCACTAAGAAGGTGTCGCCTATGCAATAACATGGTCAATCATGATTCAAGGAAGTGTCCTTCTCGAAATCAACAAACATAAGGAAATTTGATTAAGTGACTACATTTTTATAACTACTATTATAGATACTTGCTGTTTTTTTTTTTTTCATATTAATGGATTATTGTTATTATAAATACAATAAAAAAAAGTGCAATGCTGCAAACTTTATAACTAAGAAAGTGAAATCATCCTTACTAATGTCTTTTATTCCTCTTGTTGTTGCATGGTGAAGGCGCTTGGTTGATTGATGTTGGCAAGACTGCTTGGTTGGAAATCATGGCATTGATGTTCTCCACTCTTCTTCCAGAAGTGAAAACCAAATTGAAAACTATACTTTATTACAATTCGGTGGCTGTGTGTTTGTTAGTATAGTTTTATTAGTTTTTGGAATTTTCTTCATATACAATAAGAAGCAACTTTGAAGTGTTGAAAAACGTTTTGAGGAGTACAACAATGTGGGATGCTTCAACTACAAATTGGTTGCCCAATTGTAATTATATGTACTTGTTCAAAATATTTTATATGCATCTTGTTGATATAACTCCAATTAAATAAATGTCATTGTTAGAATATAATCATTGCATATACCATGATAAAAAGGGTTAGAATAGGTTGAATAGATAGAATCAAAAGATTTTAGCTTTTGAATGATTTCGCTGTTATCTTCCAGGGAAGACGTAGCACAAAACACAAATTGTCATTTTATATTCTTGGTAAAACACAAAATTGACTTTATATTGTAAAAAGTCACTTTAAGAAACGTGGATCAAATTTAAATAGGTGGGGAATTGATGGTTGATTAGAGTTATATAAATTACTAATTAGAGTTATAGGAGTATTTGATTAGAGTTATAGGAGTATTTTATTAGAGTTATAGGAGTATTTGATTAGAGTTATATAAATTACTAATTAGAGTTATAAAAGTATTTGTCTGTAAAAGTCGTAATTAGAGTTGTAGGAGTATTTGATTAGAGTTATATAAATTACTAATTAGAGTCATAGGAGTATTTGATTAGAGTTATAGGAGTGTTTGACTATAAGAGTTGTAATTAGAGTTATAGGAATATTTGATTAGAGTTATATGAATTAATAATTAGAGTTATAGGAGTATTTGATTGTAAGAGTTCTAATTAGAGTTATAGGAGTATTTGATTGTAAGAGTTCTAATTAGAGTTATAGGAGTATTTCATTAGATTTATATGAATTACTACTTAGAGTTATAGGAGTATTTAATTATAGTTATATGAATTACTAATTAGAGTTATAGGAGTATTTAATTGTAGTTATATGAATTACTAATTAGAGTTATAGGAGTATTTGACTATAAGAGTTGTAATTAGAGTTATAGGAATATTTGATTAGAGTTGTATGAATTACTAATTAGAGTTATAGGAATATTTGATTATAATTATAGGTATGTCATTATTTGTTATGTACGTTCTAATTAGAGTTATAGGAGTATTTGATTAGAGTTATATGAATTACTAATTAGAGTTATATGAGTATTTGATTAGAGTTATATGAATAAGTAATTAGAGTCATACGAGTAGATTAGAGTTATAGGAGTATTTGATTGGAGTTATATGAATTACTAATTAGAGTTATAAGAGTATTTGACTATTAGAGTTGTAATTAGAGTTATAGGAGTATTTGATTAGAGTTATATGAATTAGTAATTAGAGTTATAGGAGTATTTCATTAGAGTTATATGAATTACTAATTAGAGTTATATGAATTACTAATTAGAGTTATAGGAGTATTTAACTAGTAGAGTTGTAATTAGAGTTATAGGAGTATTTGATTAGAGTTATATGAATTACTAATTAGAGTTATACGATCTAGCCATAAGAGTTATACCAATAATTTTTCCAGAGTTATAGGTGGTAGTATTTAAGAGTTATGAGAATTATGGGAAGTATTGATTAGAGTTATATTCACACTAGATTAGAGTTATAGGAACTTATAATTAACTATCAATCTCATCACTAGAATATAATTATTGCATACACTATGATAAATAAAAAATTTGCAATTTCATTCTATCCCTATATGTATAAAAAATAATGCTAGAAATTGTACTTTTGATTCTAATCAATCCCCCTACCCATATCCCTTTACAAAAGTGGAATATATGAAAATTATTTATCAGCAACTTCATCAATTATATGTTTATTCTTCGCCTTCAAACGAGTTGCTTCTTTCAGTGCATTATCTTGTTCCTTGTAATTCATCCACAACTTGTCTCGAATAGAGGCCTTTATATCATTGAACTCATGAATCTTTGGGATAATCTCCTTCCTAGAATTATTGATATCACACAAAACAAGGGCTGCACAGATGTCAGCTCTCATTGTGCGTCTTATCTTGGCGTTGCCAATCTGAGACTCAAATATTTGTCCATCATAGTTCAACATGTGAACCATTGCAAAAACACCACAGTCCACAGTTGGCTTACTAGTTTACCATGGAAAATTGACATTAATGACATCATATGAAACTAATTCAGGACCCAATGGATGCTCATATCTATCCAAATAATCACTCATATGAATGCACTACAAAAAAAAAATAAACATAATGAATTCTATAATCACAAGTCTTTTGATGAAAACAAATCACCAACCAATAAAGCTTAAAAGTACAAAAAACAAATAAAAACAAAGGCCCTTTAAAGATAATAAATCTTGCTATACTAATGGAAAACTCCTTGAAGCGAGATTCATCTCAATTTCCATAGACTCTATTATCATGATAATCCACTCTTTTGTGAATGAAGTTGATCACAACAATAAAGTAGTGTTCCATGTACAAGAACGGAACGAATACCTACGACCCACAAATTGAACAAGTTGAGTTATTAGATAAATAAATATTAAAACAAAAGCAATTTAAAAGGGAGGAAGAGAGACATACCAAATCAACTTTATGAAGATCACACTTGACTTCGTTACATGAGAGCCAAATATCCCATGAAGAAAATAGCTCACTCAATAATGCAACATCTTTATTTCCGTCATGTGTATCCGTAACATTTATCAAAGGACACTAAAATATAACATAAAAATTGTAGTATAAATAGTATATAGTTTTAAAAATACCATATATCAAAGGAGATAAATGGTCACTATAAGGGGTTTAAAAGTCCTCAAAAACCCCACAATATATATCACCACTGATTATCATGACATTAAGTAACACCCACGTTTATACATCAATTTCCAATCTACACTCAATTAATACAGATACAACAACAATTACTTAAAAGTCCCAGCACTAAGAAACGAATGTATACATGAAAAAAGTCCAGGAAAAAGACAATTGAGAACCACTTGCTATCAACATTGTAAATATTCCACTTTTTTCCATTATGCTAACACATGTTTAAGAGTTGCACGATCACTTCTTTAGAGTTATAAGAAATAGTCTTTAGGGTTACGCCAACACTTGTTTAGAGTTATAGGAAAAACCAATTAGAGTTATTGTACTACTAACTTAATTTTTCCGAATTAAATTAATGTGATTGAGATATAGTAGCATAGTTGTATACTTGTATTTTGTGGTTAGGAAAATGTTGGCCATTAAGATTATTAATAATTACATGCTGCAAAGAGTTTTTAGATATAGCAGCATAGTTGCATAGTTGCATGCTACCATTAAATTCGCAGAAAAAAGTTCCAGTAGACTTCTCTTATTAAAGACACTTATCACCACTTTCTTTTGTTCTTGGGTTCATAATATAAGAAATACCAAGAAGACAATTGAGAACTCTTCCTTGTCAAGATCAATTCATGGTGTAAAAAAAAAAAAAAGACCAATTGACAATATTTCCTTAAAGGCTGCAGTCCCTCGTTTTGCATCAATAATGTAAGAATTGAAGTCCCACGACCGTCGACCACCAGTCCCCAAACAGTAATCAAAATTGGATTCACAGCAACAACAACAATTTCGATTGTAGTCTTCAGTATAGCATCAATTTCGAATATACCAACAATTTCAAAATTCTACAAAAAAAAAGCAAAAAGTAAACAAAAAAGGAAAAAAAATAAACAAAATACTAACCTTCTTCTCCCATATTGTATGCGTCTATTGAACTAATCTTGAGTGCCGAATCTCACTGATTATAAGGGGCGAAAATTCACTGAATTGATATTGAAAAAAAAAAAAAATTTAACGTAGCGGGGGAAGCGAGAGAACCGCCGAAATAAGAGAGAGAGAGAGAGAGATTTTAGGTTATGGCGTTTAAAATTTGGGGGTTTATTTTTTAAAAGTTTTTAATCTTGGCCATTAATTGAGATATGATCTAAGGGCTAGATTTTCTTCTCACTTCTCATATAAAACTATATATATATATATATATATATATAAAAATAAAAATCTATTATGAGAACGAGAACCAATTTCTCTTGTACGAATAAAAACTAGTACCGCAAGTGCACGGTGTCCGATATAACACAACTAGCAAATACAGGTCGAATCCACAAGGATGTTGATATCCAATCGTATTACCCACTCAATTATATGAACTTAGTTAATTAAATTCAACTATGATTACTACCAGCAAGAAATCGGAAACATAGCAAGAAAGTTAAATAAGGAAATTTAACTAAGATTAAAATTAAGAGCAAAATATAGGAAGAAACTAGCAATACCATGATCTAAATCTATTGTAATCAAAAGCATGGAACACTAAGATGACAAAGGCAATCTAACATCGCCCCAAAATTACATAAAATCGCCCCAAATTTATTTTTATAGACTATTTTACCCTTCCTCTTTTCCACACCACCCACCACCACCTGCCACCCCCTGCAACCACCAGCCATCACCTACCTCCCCACCACCATCCACCTCCTGCCACCACCACCACCCACCTGGAAGCCGTCAAAATTTTTTTAGGACCATCGAGCCAACTTCTGGCCTGGACGTTCGCTCCATGGGGCGAACGTCTGGCCTGGACGTTCGCACCATGGAGCGAGCGTCTGGCCTGGACGTTCGCTTCATGGGGCAAACGTCCAGGCAGGCGTTTGCCCCATGGAAACGTCCAGGCCGGCGTTTTCCCCATGGAGCGAGCGTCCAGGCCAGACGTTCGCTCCATGGTCCTAAAAAAAATTCGACGGCTTCCAGTGGCTGTGGCGATGGGGGGTGGTGGTGGAGTGAGGTGGGTGGTGGTGGTGGTGGTTTAGGGAAAAAGAAGGAAAAGGTTAGAGATGTAATTTCAACTTTTTTTGGGGTGATGTTAAGTACTTTTAGGCTGATGAATAGAAGTTCAGTCTTAAAATCAACAGAACTTATTAAAATATGATAGAAGCTATCTAATACTAACTAAGATATGAGAAAGTAAATCTATTTGTGTGAAATACTTAGAAGCATAGATTAAACGTATAGTGGGTGATGATGACTAGAATATGACAAATTGACAAGTGAACTGAAAATTAACTCCTAATAAGTTAATCAAACCAACTAAAGACAAGAGAAATATTCAACACCAAGACCACTGCAACATCTGAACTAAACAACGAATTTGTCAACAAATTGAAAATTCACAAAGTTAAACGAATCAACTATTAAAAACAACAAAGAAAACTGCATTAGTTGAAGAACGGAACAAGATTACCAGAATTCGTTTCTGCAATTAAACGGATGGACTAAGACAAGAACCAAATCAGTTTGTCGAACGTTGCCGAAGTACGCCGCTGTTACCGACGGATCAAAACACGAACGAGACTCAATTCAAAACAAAACCTAAAACTACTCTTTGTGTGAATGTGTTCTGCTATTTCGCCACCTTCCTCCTTGCTGCTGCTGCCTCCTTTATGGGATTGATTAGCAAGCCCTAATACTCTTTCCTCAGTCAGTTATATGGGTCAGCCCAAAGTTGGTTTATTTTACACAAATAAGGGCTGCTACGTTGTAGTGCAATTTCGACCCACTAAATTATTGATTTAGCTCTTTCTATCTCACACAAAGTTGTAGGGCTCGGACTTAGCTTTCCGTAGCCACTTAAATCGTCTCATTTCGACTCCGCATGAGTGAGATATGGCAATAATACAACAACACCCCTGCACATTTCATAAAACACGAATTAAACACATCTTTAGACCTTTAGTATAAATGGGTCATCACTTAATAAATAAAATAGATATAAATACCTCTTTTCAGCAGTAAAATAATAAACAAGTGACCAAACCCAAACTATTACAAAAGTATAATATTTAGCCCAGATAACTTAACATACGACACTAAAAATATCATATTAGAGGGTATAAATATGCAAAAATAAGCACTCATTATTCGCCCCTTAAAAGTAACGCAAAAAGACATCAAAGTAAATCATATTGACTGTACGCGACTTATTATATTTGCAATTTTAACTTTTTATGGAAAAAATCACATTAATGACCATACAATATCATCATGGGCAACTAACATTCCAATCTCTTTTGTAAAAGTACCGTTTTAGATAAGTTTAAGTTAATTTAATATTAAAAGTACAAGAAAAAAATAGTAAAAGTAATTAAAATTGGTCGAAAAGTAAATGAAACTTCTGTAAAAGTAAGGAAATTGGTAACCAATTTGAAAAGTTGCATAATTAGGAAAATACCACTAACGACACGGAAATGATGTAGACCATCCAATTTTGATGATCTAAGGGTTCATATTGATTCTTAGATCTTATTTTAAAGTGTGATCCTCACCGGATAATATATATAATGCTTATTTCACCATTAGCTAATGGTATGCGCAGCGTATATAAAAATCTACTCTTGCTGTTTTATATCATATATTTATCATAAATTATCAAGTACACATATATTATTGTCATACGATGCAATATACTTATACTATTTGCTTTGGACTAGACATGGAACCTGTCGACAAGGAAGACATCAAGTTAGTGTACGAGGCAAATGATGAAGCGGCCTTAGACCTTGACAAAGATGGTCGTACACCTTTTTTGAGGGCGATTCATCTAGGTGACTTTTCTTCAGCTAAAGATTTGTATGGATTATTTCCGGAAAGTGCATCATTTGGTAACAATAAAGACCAGACATTTTGGCACCTGCTTGTAGATCATCCATCAACATACTTTGTCTACAAGTTTATTAAAAAACAAACATTGAGAGATCTTTTGAAAAAACGCGATGAGGACGGAAACACACCATTGCATCTAGCTGTTGAACGTCGACGGTTTGATCTTGTACGCAAAGGGATCTTAGACACATGAGCAAGAGTGAGTGATCGCTCATGGCCCCCAATGTTAAGGGGCCCCACCTATATTGTTATTTTATTTACTTATTAGGTTCTATGAGTTTAATGGAAAATACATTTGATAATCTAAATTTTTTGCCCCTAATCATTATATATATATTTTTCATATTTCATAGCTTATTTAAGTTTAATCTTGATATATCTTACTATTATATATGTTAAATCTAAGTTATCTCCTTGCAAAAAATGAAATATTGAAGTAATTAAGAAAGTTAATCACTTTTTCATCCATTTTAATAAAAACAATTAAATTAGTTCTTAATAATATGGGATTATGGATCCATTTCATAGGCCTATAGGGCCCATGTTTAATGCCTGGCACAAGGCCCCGAAATTGTTTTAGATGTCTCTGCTTGTACGTATATTCCTAGACAAACCCGAACGTAAAGAAGAGCCATCAGACGAGAGAGACAAACGTCTTTAGGAACTTCTAATTAAGCTTTAAAAAAAAGTTGGTACTGCCGCTACCGATTTAATTGGTTTTTTACCAGATCTTCCTCATGATGTAAGTTCATCATTTACTGCGTAATTAATTAATATTTCCTCTGTTTCACCAAACTTTTCATATATCCTGTCCTGGATAATAATTTTTTTCACCCTTTTTTTTTGTGTTAAAACAAATCTTCTCAATCTATCATCAATTGACTTGTTTTCTCTCTTCAACCTCTATTTATTGAACTACACATTTTTGGGTGATTTGAGGCTCCCATTGTTTTGGAGGAAAACGTTTTTAGAGAAATGATTTTTCTCATATTCTTATTTTGGTTGGACAAGGAATATAAAAAGGAAAAGTATAGTGGCAAAGAGTTTTTCATCCCATTGTAAACATTTTCCTCCAAAATTTGAAGAAAAACCATTTTGCTTCACTTTCTCATCCCCAACATCTCTATTTTCTCCTTCTTAGCTCAATAGAATTCCACCAAACCAAACAAAGGAAAAGTTGATATGAAAGTATATGTCCAGACGAGTCTAACAAGATCGCACATGACTATATTTTTTTCTTATAAAGAATTCACAAAACGCAGTCAAAGGATAGAGAGTGTGAAGAGTGGAAAAGTCAAACCATGTCAAGTATCTTGAAATAGATGAAGTATTACATAAATAATTAAAGATGTGTTTTAGCAAAATGTATACAGTAATCCAGGGAAACATGAAGTACTAATGGCATCCTGTATTATATTCCCTTATTTTTGTATCAATTTTCAACACTTTATATATCTTATCATTAATACACAGAACTGATATATAATCTATAAGAGAAATGATACCATTATTACTCAAACTTATGTCTTTTTTCATCAAACTTGTATCATTAATCATCATTATCTCTTTCTCTATCTAATATATTTCCCCAGCACCCTTATCTCTATCTTCTCTCTCAATATATTCCACTAAACCACTAATCCCCATCCACCGCCTTCAACCACCGCCACCATACTCTTCCATTAATCAATTAAGTATGAGATTTTTTAGAAGAAAAAATTGAAATTAATCTGCGAGTGCAGAGGATTTTTCGATTGAATTGCAAAATTGAAGTAGAAATCAGCAAAATTAAGATGTTGGAGAATTGAGATTGCAGAGGAAAAAGAGGAGAAGAAGAAGTGTGAGGTTGAAGGAGGAATTGCGAAGAGCAGTCTTCAATCACAAAGACCAGTAAATTGCGAAGAACAAATCCAACAATTGACCTAATACTTCTTCTCGACGAACTCGAACCTCCACCTCCACTGTTGCTTCTGCCGCTGTATTGCATCGTCACCACTAAATGATTAAACTTGCATTCTTTTCCGCAAAACACAACAACAAGATAATGATAATAATCTTCCTCAGAAGAAGAAATCTCCAATTTTCTCAACTTAAAACTAGTAGAGAATAACAAAGTAACCTCATTCTTCTTCGCAAAATGATAAAAACTTGCTTCGGCGTCCCCACCATCATTGTGGACGTCTTTGATGCTGTCGACATCGAAGGATGGTGGAATCCAAAGAGACAACGTCGTAGTGATCCTTAAGGATTTTCTGAGAATTCCATATGCGCGTGAGAGAGAGCTTTTGGTCCTCTGATCCTCGATAATGTTGCAATCATGGTGGAATCAAAGTAGACGATGGAGAAGGAGATGTCGCAGTCGAAGTCGATCGGATTAATCGTCCTTTGTTCCTCGATTTAGGCGTTGATTTGATCTGAAATTGGTTTGGATTTGAGATTTTTGGTGTTTGTGGGAGTGTGAGGAGGATCTACTTCATGGTGGAAATTGAATTGGGGTAAAAATGGAAGTTTAATGATGGAGAAACTAGAGGACTGAAGAGAGAGAAAAAGGCCTATGAGTTGAGAGATGACTAGGGGTGGCAATGAGTCGAGACAACTCGCGAGCTACTCGAGATCGACTCGGTCAAACTCGATCAAGCTCGGCTCGAGTGAGCTCGAATCGAACTCGAGCTCGACTCGAGATGATGGTGAGTCGAGTTGAGCAACTCGATACTCGACTCGAAAACTCGTGAGAAGCTCGAATACCCAATTATCAATAGTAAATTACCTAAATTCAACATTTTTCACCTTATTGTTGCTTTTAACATGAGACACTTGCAAGCTACTCGAAATCTACTCGGTCAAGCTCGGCTCGATCAATGCTCGGCTCGGTCAAAGGTCGGTCAAAACTCGGTCAAAACTCGGCTCGAGTGAGCTCGACTCAACTCAAACTCGACTCGAAACGCTAACGAGTCGAGTCGAGTTAGCTCAAACTCGAACTCGACTCGCATCATTGCCACCCCTAGAGTAAGATTTCGCAAGTAGAGGTATTTGCGCTTGTTACACCATAAGGGCATGTTCTCCCCAACCTATGTTCTGTTCTGTTCAGTTCAATTCAGTTTAGTTCAGTTTAATTCAGTTTAGTTCAGTTCCTAAAATATACTCTCTCTGTCTCATAATACTCTTTACACTTTTTTTTTTCATCTGTCCCATAATACTCTTTATACTTCTATTTTTGGATATGATCCACTATTATTTTAATCCTTCTACCTTTTAACCATTGGCCCACATCCTCTCACCTCCAAACAAAATAATACCACTCCTACTACCAGCCAACTCTAACCATGACCCACATTCTCTCTCCTTAAAATAAAATACGGTTTTTTCACCATATACCCCTGACTAATTTTTTTTTGCACCGTATACCCTCGCAAGTTTCCAAATTCACTATATACCCCTCACATTTCAAAAAATACATCCACTTACCCTTTTGACTAACGGTGTTAGACTTCCGTTAGTCATTAGGCCCTAATCCATCCCTAATTAACTAACTTAAATCAAACCCTAATCCTAACTCTAACCCAATTCACTAACTTGGGCCCTAACCACTAACTTGGGCCCTAACACCTAACCACCCCTTACCCCCACTGCACCACCACCCCCGTCACCACCACCACCCCTCCCCCTCCCATTTCCCGTCGCCACCACCACCCCCTCCCCTTCCCCTGCTTGCCCTCCCCCTCCCCTTCCCCACCGACCCCCTCCCCTCCCCTTCCCCGTCACCACAACCTCCCTCCCCTTCCCAGTCGCGAACCCCCTCCCCTCTCCCCTGCCCCGTCGCGAACTCCTCTCCCCATTCCCCATCGCGAACCGCCCCTCCCTCTCTCCCCCCCCTGTCGCGCAATCCCCTCCCCCTTCCATCGATTCTTTTCAACAACCCGGACTTTTTTCGAAACCCAACAACCCGATTTTTCAAAGAAACCCATTCAACCCAGATTTTTCGTCGAAGCCCGAGATACTTCAAGTAACCCAACCCAGATTTTTCCAAAAAAACCATTCAACCCGATTCTTCGTGAAACCCATCGGCCCATTTTTCGAAACCCGTTCGGCTCGGATTTTCCGAATTCAACTCGATTTTTCGTGCCGTTAGTGTTGGAGCTGAAAAAGGAAGGGGAGGGGGTTGCGGGGTTGCGAGGAGGGGAGGGAGGAGGGGGCTCGTGCGGTTCGAGCGAGGGAAGGGGGGAGAATGAGGGGTGCGGGGAGGGTGGAGGGGGTTCGCGCAACGAAGGGAGGGGGTGCGGGGAGGGTGGAAGGGGAGGGAGGAGGGGGTGTTGCGGGGAAAGGGGGGCTGCGAGAGGAGGGGGAGGGGAGGGAGGGGGTCTTGCGGGGAAGGAGGGGCTGCGGGGGAGGGTGGAGGGGGAGGGAGGGGGGGGTCTTTGCGGGGGAAGGAGGGGGGTGCGGGGGAGGGTGGAGGGGGAGGGGAGGGGGTCTTTGCGGGAGAGGGAGGGGGGCTGGGGGAAGGGTGGTGGTGCGAGTGGGGGGGGTGGGGTGGGGTGGGGTAAGGGGGTGGGGTGAGGGGTAGAGGGTGTTAAATGTTAGGGTTAGGGTATTAGGGTTAGGATTAGGGATAGGATTAGGGTTTGATTTAAGTTAGTTAATTAGGGTTAAGGGAGGATTATGGCCTAATGACTAACGGAGTTTAACGCCGTTAGTCATTAAGGGTAAGTCGATGTATTTTTTCAAACGTGAGGGGTATATGGTGAATTTGGAAAGTTGAAAGGGTATACGGTGCAAAAAAAAATTAGTCAGGGGTATATGGTGAAAAAACCGAATAAAATAATATTACATTTACTAGCTACTAACTCCTATCACATCCACTTTTCAATAAAATAACAATTGATAACCAAACAATAACTTATCATCTAAAACAACATGTCTTGATAAGTGTCAAGAGTATTCTGGGACGGAGGGAGTAATTATTACTATTAATTAGTTATAATTTAATTCGATTCGATTCGATTCGATTCAATTCAATTCGGTTCAATTTAGTTTTGTTCGATTCGATTCGGTTGTTTTATGCCGAAAATAACAGGCCTTAAGTTATGGTGTCAAATTTACACACCAAAGACTTTGTGATTAAAGTTACTCAAACATTCCACAAAATTAAAATTGAATAAGTATTCTAATTGAATTCTTTTTCTAGATTTGATTGGACTTATATATACATTCTTTAAATATAGGATTTTTGGATTAGATTTGATTGGATAGGGGTGTTCTAAACCAAAAAAAAATCGAACAAAAAAGTTATATGGATATTTAATCCTCTTTTAAGAGTTATAAAATGATGATGTTACAAACATTTAAAAACTCATAATATGATTATATTTGTAGGAATTTGTGCCTTGAATTTGGTCAAAAGTGGTCTTCATCAGCTCGCCCGACCGGGCGGGGTCAACGTCTCCTCAGGGGCTCAAAGTGCAGGGCGCACGATGGCGTCGGGCATAGCTAGCGAACTACGACTGGGCGATAGTCGCCCAATCGGGCGCGAGACGAATTCTGGGTTGGCGAGTACCGCTTGATCGGGTGGATGTCGCCCGACCCGATCGGGCGGTGGATTTTTTACGCGAAAGCGCATTTTTGAATTTACTTATAAATAGGTCTTTAACCTAGTTTATTTATTAGACGAATTATTCATTAATTACATCTGTAATTCTGATTTTCCTCAAGAGCAATAAAACTATTCTCTCTGTTCGTGGACGTAGCCAACACTCCGTTGGTGAACCACGTTAAATCTGTGTGCGTTTTTGTTTGTTTTGCATTCGATTATTTGTTCTTTCTCATATATGTCATAACAAATTGGTATCAGAGCTTTGTGTTCGATCTGGGTGAGAAAGATGTTTGGGATGAATGTGAAAATTGATATATTCACTTTGGGAGAAACAGTTTCGATGCAGCAGCAAATCAAGATGCGGGCTTTACTGAAGCAACATGGGTTGTGGGCACCGTTGGCAAAGAAGTCATTGGATTCAGTTAACGCTGAGATGGCCGTTATGGAGGAGAAGGCACATTCAGCGATTATGTTGTGTCTGGCTGACGACATAATCACTGAAGTCGCGGAGTCGGAAACCGCTGTTGTTCCGTGGTTGAAGTTAGAGAGTCTATACATGACGGAATCTCTAACCAACAAGTTGCTCCTGAAGCAACGTCTGTTCAGCCTGCGTATGCAGGGAGGTACGTCTCTTAGGGACCATCTAGAAAAATTGAATACTATCTTACTAGATCTTCGTAATATTGATGATAAAGTAGATGTTGAGGATGCTGCTTTAATTGTGTTAGTATCTTTGCCTTTATCGTATGAGAATTTTTGGATTATTTTATTGTTGGGAAAGATAGTCTGTCATTAGAAGAAGTAAAATCTGCACTTCATATTAGAGAGGTTCACTATCAGGCGTCTGGTAGTACAGGTACAGATAATCAGGCCTCTGGGTTAGTGGCCAGTAGTGGTAAGGGACATGGGAATTTTGGGAAAAAGAGTTTCAGGAAATCCAAAAATTCCAAGGGGGTCCTAAACCTAATGATATATGTAATTACCGTAAGGAGAAGGGGCATTGGAAAAAGGAATGTCCTAAAAAGAAGCATCAGGAAAATTCGAATTCTAAGGATGACCTTGCTTTAGTTGCTAATGAACAAACATATTGTAGTGATGTGTGAGTTTTAGATTACGGAGCGTCGTATCATATGAGTCCTCGTAGGGAGTGGTTCACTACTTATGAGAAGGTAGATAAGGGAAATATTTCAATGGCCAACGGTGCGATGCAGCCAAGACGGTTGGGATAGGCTCTATCAAGATATGGACACGTGATGGTACATTACGCACATTGAACAATGTTAGGCATGTTCCACATATGACCAAGAATGCGATTTCACTTAGCTTGTTAGACGATGGGGGTTCGGTTTCGGAGGTGGGGGTGGAGTTGTGTATGTACGCAAGGGTTCAAAGGATGTGTTGAAAGAGGTCAAGTGTGGTATTTTGTATGTTTTGCAAGGTTCTACTCTCTCGGGTTCGGTTTCTTTGTTACTTCATCCGAAATTCCGAAGGAGGATATGACCAAGCTATGACATATGAGACTTGGGCATATGAGTGAGAGAGGAATGCAAATCCTCTCTAAGGCGAGATCTTACGGGTGGCCATAAGGTCACAAATCTTGAGTTTTGTGAGCATTGTGTTTTTGGGAAGCTACATCGTAGCAAGTTTCTAAAGGGCATTCACATAACAAAGGTACTCTGGATTATATCCACTCTGATTGTTGGGGTCCTTCACGTGTGGAATCTTTTGGAAGTCACAGGTAATTTGTATCCTTTATTGATGATTTTTCAAGAATGACTTGGTTGATTATTATGAAGTTAAAAGGTGAAGCTTTCAAGAATTTCAAGCGGTGGAAGGCCTTTGGTGGAAAACCAAGCCTGGGAAGAAGATTAAAAGGCTACGAATTGATAATGATGCGGAATTACGTTTGTATGCGAGTTCGATGAGTTACGTAAGAATGAAGGGATTGCTAGGCATCATTCGATCGAGGGATACACCACGGCGAGAATGGTGTAGGCGAACGAATGAATCGAGATACTTACGGGAGAGGCTCAATGCATGCTCTCTAATGTTGCGATGAGTAGGAGGTTTTGGGGAGAAGTCGTTAGTAAAGCATGTTATCCGATCAGTTGTGGACCTCATTCTAGGTACAATCTCAAAACACCATATGAGATGTGGTAAGGTAAACCTGCAGATTACTCGAATATGCGAGCTTTTGGTTGTAGTGTTTATTCTCATGTAAATTAGGGTAAATTGGAGCTAAGAGCCAAAAAGGGAGTATTTTGTAGGGTATGGGGAGGGTGAAGGGTTATAGAATTTGGTCCCCGTATGAGGTTAGGGTTATATTGAGTAGAAATGTTGTCTTTGATGAAAATTCTATGTTTAATCCTCCTTGTGAAGGATGTAGTTGTAGCGAGATAGTGGTAGTGTTGATAAACGAGGTGGAGCGGCAAGTCACTCATGCTTTGAGAGTGATGAAACACAGAAGATGATCAACACATTAATTATGAAGCACCACAATCTTCAATGCCCAGTGACGAGGCGCCTAGCCTTACTGCGGAGCGTCCTATGAGGACGAATTTTGGGAAACCCCAATCGAGATATGGCTTTTAAGATATGGTGGCTTATGCATTGCGGGTTCTTTGAGGAGGTGGATGTCTATGAGCCATCTACCTATAGGGAGAAAGCGATTACATGTACGGAGTCCATCCATTTGGCTTCTTTGCTATGGGAGATGAGATGGAGTCACTTCATAAGAACGAGACTTGGGAGCTTGTGCCTAAGCCTCCGGGGAGAAAAATTGTTACTTGTAAATGGGTTTTCAAGAAAAAGGAGGGGATGACATTTGCGAGAGGGGGTCAAGTATAAGGCTCGATTGGTTGCGAGAGGGTTCACACAAAGGGAGGGAGTTAACTACAATGAGATATTTTCACCTATAGTCGGACATACTTCTATCGGGGTGCTACTAGCAATAGTTGCACATCGGGATTTTGAGCTTGAGCAAGCTGGATGTAACAATATCTTTTCTACATGGAGAGTTGGAAGAAGAGATATACATGGCTAAGCCATATGGTTTCCAAGTTCCGGGGAAGGAAACTTTTGTTTGCAAGTTGAAGAAGTCCTTATATGGGCTAAAACAGTCTCGAGGTAGTGGTACAAGAGGTTTGATAGCTATATGATGGAGCTAGGCTACAACGGGAGTTCATATGATTGTTGTGTGTACCACAACAAGGCGACATATGGGTCTTTCATCTACTTAATCTTTGTATGTATATGATATGTTGATAGGCTGCTAGGAGCAAGTCGGATGTTCGAGAGGATGAAGGAGCTTCTCAATGCTTTGAATTTGAAATGAAGGATTTGGGTGCGGCTCGGAAAATTTTGGGTATGGAGATTTATAGGGAGAGGGCTCAGAAGAAGCTTTTCTTGTCACAGAAAGGCTACATTGAGAAGATATTGTCAAGGTTTGGCATGTCAACAGCAAAACCTATATATACTCTAAGTGCTTCCAATAATCATATGTCCGTTGCTTTTGCACGTTAGTCTGCTGAGGAGAAGGAGTACATGAGTCGGGTTCCTTATGCTAGTGCAGTAGGGAGCTTGATGTATGCCATGGTTTGCACTAGGCCGAGATCTTGCACATGCGATCGGTGTTGTTAGTAGGTTCATGGGTGATCTGGTAGGAGCATTGACGGGCGATCAAGAGGATCTTTCGGTATCTTAGAGGCACGTCGAGATATTGGTCTTATCTATGGAGGTGATGTGACATGTTTAGTTCTTGGATTATCCGAGTTTGATTATCTTTGGGGATGTAGATGGTAGGAGATCTATGACTGGTTAAGTGTTCACTCTTGGTGGTTCTGTTGTGAGTTGGAAAGCTATTTTACAGCCTACGGTGACTTTGTCTACCACTGAAGCAAAGTATATGGCCTTAACAGAAGCAGCTAAGGAGGGAATGCGGTTAAAGGGGCTAGTCGGTGATTTGGGTCTACATCATGATCGAGCGATAGTGTATTGTGACGAGCTTGAGTGCGATATGCTTGGCGAGGATCAAGTTCATCATGAGAGGACTAAACACATAGATGTCGGGTATCATTTTCTAAGGAGTGAGACAAGGGTTAAGGTGAAGAAGGTAGGTACGGTGATAGTCCTGGCGATATGTTCACCAAGCCGGTTCCGTAGAGTAAGTTTCAACATTGTTTGGACTTGCTCAATGTTCATGGTTGTTAATTGCCCTTTTCGGGGCAAGTCTTGGGCTCTTAGGGGCTAATCTGGTGTCCTTCGGGGGACAAATGCAGTATGGTTATTGTCTTTCGGAGCAAATATATATGGTTGTAGGGAGAATCTGGGCATTGTGTTCAATGCATCTCGTTATTTAGTTTTACGGTTCATTGTGAGAGGATTCAAGTGAAGGTGGAGATTTGTAGGAATTTGTGCCTTGAATCTAGTCAAAAGGGGTCTTCGTCGGCTCGCCCAGGCCGGGGCGAGGTCAACCTCTCGGCGGGGGTCAAAGTGCGGGGCTCCGGATGGCGTCGGGCATAGCTAGCGAACTATGACGGGCGATGGTCACCCGATCGGGTGCGAGACGAGTGCGGGTTAGCGAGTACCGCCCGGCCCGATCGGGGGTTGAGTTTTTGGCGCCAAAATGCGTTTTCCAAATTTGCTTATAAATAGGTTTTTAACCTAGTTTATTTATTAGACAATTAGTCATTAATTACATCCATAATTCCGGTTTTCCTCAAGAGCAATAAAACTATTCTCTCTCTCGTCAGGTGGACGTAGGCAACACTCAGTAGGTGAACCACGTTAAATGTGTGAGTTTTTCTTATTCGACTATTTGTTCTTTCTCACATATGTCATAACAATATTTATTTAGACTTTTTTATGTCCTATTTAGACTTCTATTAAGGCTTATAGACACTTTGTATGCATTAGTAAATACTTCATCCGTTCGAATTAAATGCAATTGCTTCCTAAAGCGACAATTTCAAATTAAATGCAACAAATTCTTTCTTTCCATTTTTGGTAAGCTTTTAATGGTTGAGTTACTAAATTACCCTCGACTTAATGAACTAAATATGATAATCATGTTAACTTAAACTAATGAAATTACATAAACTACATAATTAAACCCTTCATTATCTCTCTCCTCTTTACCCACAACCACCAAACTACCACCATCAAAGTTTATTACTCACGACCACCACCACCTTCTCCATCCTTATCGAGGCTACCATCTCCGACATCGACCCGATCAACGGTCCACTGCACAACCGGTACCCACCGCCCGACCAACAACCACCACTGGCCCGATTCCACCAAGCCCACCGGTCACGATTTCCACCAACACCCACAACCGCTATACGCCGCACAATTTCCTGACTATCCACAACAATCGAGTCGCAATTTCCACCCACAACAATCGGTCGCGATTTCCACCGGTCGTGATCTAAGGTTTTCCATCGAGATCTCCCGCCTTTCTAATCCACCTTCGATCTCCTTTCTCGTCGTTCTCTCTCCTCCATCTTCCTTCGTTCTCTCTCCTCGATTTCTCTTTCTTCTCTTTTTTCTCGCCTTCAAGTTGTTTTGGAGGTGGAGTGGGTTTTGATGGTGGGTGGTGGTAGATTTCGATGGTATTAGTGGTGAAATTGGGGTTTGGTGGTGGATTTCGGTGGTGTTGGTAGTGTTTTAATGGTGGTGGCGTTTCGGTGGTGTTAGTGGTGCCTCGGTGGTGGTGGTAGTCTCTCGGTTGGTGTGGTGGATTAGGTGGCAGCAAGAGGTTGTGGCGGCATTAGGTGGTGGTGGTACTTGGTGGTGCTTTTTAAACTAAACACTTGCCCTCACTTTTGTTAATCAATCCTTAAGAAATTTTGCCTAGGAGTCCATGTCGACTAAATTGTTGCATTTAATTCGGAACGAGCTAGGAAGTACTCATTTTATGCAGGCTTAATATAATTAGTATATATAGTTTTATGGGACATTATTAGGCCAAAATATAACATTAATTAATATTATTAGTATAGATTTTCGGATTGGATCCAAACTAACGAGCTAGTCCCAAATCGATTGGATAAGTTAGATCGATATCTTTGCACTTGGTCTTGCTTAGCCTCGACTTAACACCTTTGAGATACATATATAATACATATGTCCCGATATATATTGTTCTTAAAAAGAAGGTAAACACTAGAGGAAAAAACCTCATTTGCTACATAACATATACATGTTGTGATTCTTAAAAAGTATTTAATGGGAGCCCGATGCAAGTGCTTCTTTTGTTAAAAACATTGTCCATGCTCACTTGATTTTACCTCCGGTCTCATGCCCATGTTTGTTGGAACATTTATAGTTAAATGTGTTCATAGGTTATACGTAAGTATGATGTTTATTAATACTTAGTGTTGTGGAGCATAAGTGTAATACAAATTAAGAGGACTAATATTGAAGTTTTAGATTTTAAATAGGTGCTCCGTACATCTATACATTATGAACCCGGACCTTATTGTCTGCACAAGTAGCATAATTTGTTATGCTCCAGCACAGGAGAATTGGTGTGCCCGCACCTTGTGATCAAACACATTATATTGTTTCGTGTATTTTTTATGTCTTTTGGTGTAAAATAATACAGTGTTTCGGGCAATTTCTGTGGATATCTCCTACATTATAAATAGGTGTATGTCATATGCATTTATATGTGTGAAGAATCATTCTTACGACTTGCTTAGAGAAATAATTCTCTTGTGTTTCTAAGGCACAAATTAACCTACAAGCTCTTGTTGGATTGTTTCTTGTTAAAAACAAAGATTCAATTATTTTTTCTACGTATCTCATAATACTCTTTGTCCATATATGAATCGGTAAATAACTTAAAGAAAATCGTATCCTATATATAAGTGATTGGAAGAATCCTTTATTCGATCACTCCCTTATTAGATCCATACACATTTCTAACAAGGTTTATCTTCTACATTTTTGGTTGATAAAATTTAATTTCTTCTCTGTTCAATAAAGGTTGTATGATTTTGCTAGAAATATGATGGGGTAGTCCGACTTTTTTTTCACCGATCTCGATCAAAAAGGGCCCATGAAGTTCCATCTATTCAATTTCCCAGTGAAGTTGACGCTCTTCTTCATTTAATTTAAGATATTTCGAGTGTCTTTTTTGACCTTTTTTGTGGTTAAAGGGGCCAACATATTAAAACTTAACAGTCCGAAATTACAAGTTTGAAACTAAAGTAGCAAAGGGATTATGAGTCCCTATATTACATCACAGACACATATGTTCAAAGCTAATTTCCTCTAATCCAATGTTGAGTTCCTCCCAAGATGGTTTGGAAAATTGGTGGAAAACATTGACTTCCATACTCCCCTTTCTAACAACTTTTGCCAAAATGTCAGCCTCTTTTGTTTGCTCCCTATCAGCTTTTTGCACCAGCTTCACTCGTCCCTCCTGCAATAACTCCCTGCAAACATTGGTAACATGAGTATATATATCCTTGATTTTTACAGTCCCATTAATGTTGACCAATGCGATCAAATAATCCGAGAGAATTAGGCAGTCATCAGTCTCTTCTTTTTATCCATTTCATAGCTTCCATGATAGCTATGATCTCCGAGAGATTGGCATCGTTACTTATAATATTACCACAAATACCTTCAACCTATTGGCCTGATTTGTGCTTGCAAATAGCCCCCATTCCTGCATGATACTACCTCAGTGTCTTTTTTAATCTACATACTTTCCTTTTTGGTCTATTTCTTTTTAATCTACACCTTTGTTGCTTTTTCTATTTTTGGTAACATATCATATCTACTTTCTCCCCTTTTTCCACCCATGTCATCCACTTTTTAATATTTTAACCCACTTTTAGTTTTTCTCTCTCACTTTTTAGTTTGTCTCTGCACCTTTTTAGTTTATCTCTTATACTTTTGGACTTTCTCCTTGTTTCTCCCCCAAAGTGAAGTGTGTAGATTAATTGGAAACAGAGGTAGTAGTTAGCAGAGCAGAAGGAAGCATCCACTATAATAGTGAAGGAGTGATTTTGGGAAATTTCAAGGGGTTGAGGGATTATGTTAATGTCGAAGCAGGTCTTGAGCAAGCGAATTCTATATTAAGAAAAATAGATTGGTGCCAAAAGTGGTCAATTTTTAGATCCTTATGATTAAATACCCATTGGTTTCTCCTGATCCAAATTCTCCAACATAAGAATGAAAAAATTCTAGCCCAGGGAGCATTGTACTGATGTATCATGATGACAATGGATATCACATTTTTGGATACCCAACTATTAAAGTCCATGTTAGAAATCGGGTGGAAGGATACATTTGTTCCACACCTCGGTAGCTCTAGGGGCGAATCTCTCTAAGGACATGATCTCTTGTCTCAACAATAGTTTAGCAAAAAGGACAGTTGGGATTATCACTAATTCGTCTACTATGGAGGGAGGATTTTGTGGTAAGCAGGGATGGCATTTAGGGTACCTGATATTAAGGTGGTCTTCCTACTTTGGTCAAGTGTTTGGCCTTCTAGTTTACAAGCTTGGGGAAGTCCGCCTTTGCTCTTAGAAGTTATGATTACGCATTCGCTCGTATTTATTGTGCGATTCTATTATCTTTACTTATTGACACTCTAAATTGATGAACAATGTGTTAAGGTGATTTCTTTCGTTATTAATCTTTATTGCTATATATTATTAGTATTTACCACTCTTAGAAAAGATGATTAGGTTATTTGTTGTTTTATTAAGTGACTCCCTCTGTATCTTTTATCATTCCGGTGTTTGATTTTAGGGTGACAAGGGGCTTCCCAAATGCTATTCCGGTCGAGAGAAGGGGGAAAGGCGTCGCCATTCCTCTCTATAAATTACATTTAGAATCAAAAAATTTCCCTTTGGCGGCCAACATACTAGAACATCTTCCCCGATCCCGAGAGTCAAAATGCAAGTTGTACTTTAGAATCCCTTTGGGATATATAGGGGGCGGATCCAAGGTTTGCTCATCAAGATTCCAACTACCATGGTTTAGGACACTTGCCACTCTTCTATTCTCCTCCTACTAGGTAATAGGGCCATAAACAATATTTCTAAGGTGCCCAAAAGGAGTCCAAACATCATTCTTGAAAAGGACGAAGTTGCCCCGCGCCCATACTCCAACCTGAGTACTTAGTAAATATGATCCATCCCCACCCCATGTCGAAGCCGAGATATGAGAACCATTCTTGAACGATTTAGCGAGTGTATCTGTTCTTACAATATTTATTAAATAATGACACAGGGCGGTAAGGGTATGAGAAGAGTTCATTTTTCAACAAAGTTTGGCTAAAGCAATCCTATTTGATATACCTTTCTTCCTTAAATCCAGCCCCCCAATATCCTTGGGACCACGAGATATCCCGGGATATAAAAGCCATTTTTTTCCCCTCTTTATTCCCCAAGTTGAATTTCACGACATTGAATTCAATGCTATTGGTGATAGACAAGGGAAGGCTAATACAACTCGTAGAGTAAGCGGGGATGGCATTTAGGGTACCTATTATTAAGGTGGTTCTTCCTACTTTGGTCGAAGTGTTTGGCCTTCCGGTTTGCAAGGCGAGGGCGGTCCGCCTTTGCTCTTAGAAGTTATAATTATGCATTCGCTCGTATTTATCGTCCGATTCTATAATATTATACTTATTGACACTCTAAATTGATGAACAATGTGTTAAGGTGATTTCTTTTGTTATTAATTTTTATTGCTATATGTTACTCCCTCCGTTTCTTTTTAATCTACACACTTTCCTTTTTGGTCCGATTCTTTTTTAATCTACACACCTTTGTTGCTTTTTCTATTTTTGGTAACATGTCACATCTACTTTCTCCTCTTTTTCCACCCATGTCATCTACTTTTTAATATTTTAATCCACTTTTTAATTTATCTCTCTCACTTTTCAATTTATCTCTCCAACCTTTTCAGTTTCTCTCTCATGCTTTTACACTTTCTCCTTGGTTCTTCCCCAAAGTGAAGTGAGTAAATTAAAATGAAACGGAGGGAGTATTAGTATTTACCACTCTTAGAAAACATGATTAGGTTATTTGTTGTTTTATTAAGCTGACTCCCTTTGTATCTTCTATCATTCCCGTGTTTGACTGTTCGCGTTTGCCAATGTACTTCTTCGCCCATAAATATCTTTTATTACATATTAGTAAAAATTATAACGATTGAATATAAATAAAGTACTCATTGAGACGAATTAAACATGATAAAAAATTGGAGTACTACTTCCTATAATTTTGTATCGAATCATATAGTAAATATAAATCTTCCGATATATACTGGGAATTAGTTGGAATTACTACACATATATAAAGTGCGTCTTTGGTGTAGCATGTTACAGCATAACTTACCGTGTAATGAAATCTCACATGTGTGAACTAATAAACTCTTTATATACCTTATCATTATTATACAAATAAACTGATACCATTTAGAAGAGAACTGATATCATTATTACTTACTTTTATGTCATTTGTTACCAAAGTTGTATGATTTTCCGCTATTTTATTATCATTTGTAAACTCTTTATATAACTTATCATTATTACACAAACTTCTATCATGTACAAGAGAAATAATATTGTTATCACTCACTTTTATGTCATTTTAAATAAACTTATATCATTTACCCCTATTTCATAATCATTGTCAAAATAATAACTACTTACCCTATCCTCTTCAACAACCTCAAGCTTCTTGTTCAACTCGCCTAACCATTTCCATATCTACAATCTCAAGATCGTCGAATGAAGATTCAACTTCAAAATTCTCCGGCTACTGAGACAATCTTGTTCAATTTATGCACTTTTAGAAGCCCAAATCCCTAATTCCAATGATGAAACATTTTTTTATGCACGAAATAATGCAAATTTTAATAGCGTGAATCGAAATATCCATCGACGAAGACTTCAATGGCGTCCTTGGAATTTGCGAAATGAACCCTAGCATTGTTGACTGGGGGCCGACAACGAGGTGGAGGAGGATCTGCGGTTGTTTCCACGGCGGGCGGATTGATGAGAGATACAAAAACACCTTTGCGAGTCGCCTCTAAATTTTCCTTAGTGTCGCCTAAGGCTGAGAGGTGACTCTGAAGCTACCGGCTCTAAAATAATTTGGAGTTTTAGAGTCGCCCTTTTGTGGCGACACGTATGCTATTATGTAAGTCGCCTATTATATAAGAGGCGACACAAAAGATATATTCTCTTAACAAAAAAACTAATTAACTAACCATTATGTGTCACCTCTAAAGTTTGCAAGCGACACGAAAAAGGTTTTCCAGATTATTACACCGAATCGCCTATATACTAAAAGGCAACAGGGACACGAAAGATATTTTTTTGGTATTTTCTTAAAATACTAATTAACCTTTAAAAGCCGCCTCTCAAGTTTATCGGCGACACAAAAAATATTTTCTAATTTTTATTTTAATAATTTATTAATCATAACGAGTCGATCGTTATAATAAAAGGTCACATGAAAGGTACTTTTTATTATTTTTTAAAAACTAATTAACTATTGGGCTTCTCCTCTCATACAGTATCCAGTTACTCCGACCTAACATATGAATTTCGAAAAAGAACCTCATTAGCCAAACAAACTCTTTATATTATCATGGAGCTATAGTCAACTAAAAATAAAATATTTGTGATACAGTTGAAGCTAATAAGAATATAAATTATTCGTAGCTAATTACAACAAACATATGCAACCTTTTTTTTTTTTTGGTAAAAGGTAAGAAATATATTACCAAAGCAAAGAAAGCCAATCCAGCTTACAGCCTGAACTACAAAACAACAAAACAACAACCAACAAAACTACAACCACCAAATACTACAACAAGCAAACAACAACCAACAACAAAAACAAACCAAACAAACAACGAGGCTAACTAACTACATCTTGAAGGGCCCGAAGCCAATTCTTATTATCAATAGGCCAAGCATCGGTCTTCTTGGCTCTAGCTCTCCAAAGAGACTTCAACTTGATTTTTTTTCACAACCTATCCAGGATTAGGAACAGCCTCATGCCACAAAGCATGGTTCCTAGCACACCAAACATAGTTAGCCAAGGCAGAATAACAAATTTTTTGCTTCTTCTTGCTCCTGTATCTTCTGCCCCATTTTTTCCATCCAAGTATGCAAGCTTTCCTCACTAGAACTTCTAATGTTCAACCAATTCATCACACGAGAGCAGAACAAGTTTACTAAAAGAGAACCGAAAGAAAAGATGAAGACATGTATCCCGTCCCCGAGTACAGAGCAAACATTTAGTGATTGAGAGCATAACCCAACATCTACTAACCTCGTCCCTTGTTTTAACTCTCCCAACAACAACAAGCCACGCAATAAAAGAATGCTTTGGAATATTCATTTCATTCCAAACCCAATAATGCCAATCAACTGCAACATATGGACCTTTAATCCATATATACCCTTCCCTAATTATGTACTTTTGATCAATATTCAACCACTGAAACCTGTCATTATATCCATCTCTATACACTTCCTTAGCTCTACAAATACCTTTCCATACCTTGCTAGCATTTGTAGGAGCTTTATACTCCCACCAATTGCAATCCTTAATGTACATGTGGTGAACCCACTTGATCCACAATAAATCTTCTTTGTCGGCCACCTGCCATACATATTTGCCCACAGCTGCCATATTCCAAGCAATGCAATCCCTCACTCCCAGCCGCGGCCCCCATTCTTCTTAGGAAGGCACACCCAACTCCAACCAACCAAAGGAGGTTTACTTAGGTAAACTTTTCCTTCCCACAAAAAGATCTACATATTTGTGTAATTCTGTTCAACACATTCTTAGGCAAGATGAAAATCTGTGCCCAATATGTATGTAGACTAAGAAGGACAGAATTAACCAACACAATTCTGGATGCATAAGAAAGGTGTCTTGAACACCTGTACATAATTCTTTTCAGAATCTTATCAGCTAATAAATCACAATCAGCCTTGTTAATCTTCTTTGAGGTAATAGGGACACCCAATTAACGAAATGGAAACTCACCTTTCCTAAAACCTGTCATCTTAAGAATAATATTTTGAGTGTCCTCTGAGACATTGCCAAAATAAATGGCAGTCTTATCATTACTAGCTTCCAATCCAGAAGTTTCAGCAAAAGCTTTCAAAGTTCTCTTCAAGAGTACAACAGATTTTACATCACCTTTGCTGAAGACCATCAAGTAATATGTAAAAATCAGATGATGCAAAGCTAGAGGGCCACATCTGTAGTGGAAGCTGAAATCATTTCTTCTACTCATTATGTTCATCAGCCTAGTGAAATATTCCATAGCAAGGACAAAGAGAAGAGGGGATATAGGGTCTCCATGTCTCAACCCTTTCTTACCTTGGAAGAACCCACTTAAAACTCCATTGAAACTCAAAGAGAAGGAAGGTGTTGTGATACACACCATTATCCAATTAACAAACTACATAGGGAACTTCAGGCCAATTAGCAACTCTTTAAGAAAATCCAAGTTAAGAGAGTCATATCCTTTCTTAATCCACCTTAACTGTACACCTTGCAGATTCTTCCTCTTGTAATGTTTCATAATATCATGGCAAAGGAAAATATTATGAAAGATAACCCTCTCTTTAATAAAAGCACTTTGCACTGATTCACCAAAGTAGGAAGCACTCTCAATAACCTTGTACAAAGCATTTTAGAGATGACTTTGTACAAAACATTGCAACAAGCAATAGGACGAAATTGTGTGACATCCATAGGCTGATCACACTTAGGAATGAGGCACAAAGTTGTCGCATTTACATGCTTTAGCAACCTACCAGTCTGAAAAAAGTTCAAAACTACTTCAATGATATCCTGACCAACACACTGCCATGACTTTTTAAAAAAATAGCTCGTGAAACCATCTGGCCCAGGAGACTTGTCATTATCAAATTTCAAACACTGTTTGTTTGACATCATCTCCAGTGAAACTCTGATAAAGCATCTGTTGCTGCTCCTCACTCAACAAAGCACCCTCTTGAATAATTTTTTTACTCAATTTCTTCCTACTTGTGTGAGTTGAACCAAGCAACTTATGATAAAATTGCAAAAAGGCTGCATCTAAATCCTCCCCGCTTCTCCATCCAGACTCCTCCATATTCTTCAACCTATATATATGATTATAGGCTCTTCTTTGCTTCAAGCAAGCATGCAAGTAACTAGTATTGGAATCTCCACCTTTTAGCCAATTATGTTTAACTTTCTGCTTTAAAAAACTCATTCTGGCTTTAATTTTCTCCTCATACTCCTCTCTAACAACTTTTTACCAGGATCATTCTGAATCTGACCTTGGATAATTTTTAATTTGCTTGAGGTTTCCTCTTACCGCACCTTTCAACAACATTAGAAAATCTCTTTTTATTCATAATTTTCAGATCTTTTTTCAACCCTTTGAGCTTAGTCACCACTCTAAACATAGAACCCCATAGACATGCTTCCGCCAACCAATCGCACTATACCATTAAACTCCTCGGCCTGCACCCACATATTGAAAAACCTAAAAGGTTTAGGTTTATCAATAACATTAACATTAACATTAGTACACATGGACTATGATCTCGACACGGTTTCAGGGAGTAAATTAACAACACCATCCTTAAATATAACATCCCAATCATCATTAACACAAACTCTATCTATTTTAGAACAGGAATCTATCTTCACCTTCCTACTTATTTGACCGGGTAAAGAATGGACTAGTCATAATAGCATCATGCAAACAACAATCTCTTAGAGACTTGTCTAAATTCAAACACTTCATCAAGGGGAAATGGCAGACCCAATTCTCTCATTCAAATTTAGCACATTATTAAAATCTCCACAATCATCCAAGCTCCAGTGATATTACTTTTTTACACGAACCAAACCATTCCACAATTTGCCCTCTCACTCAGCATCATTGGCCCCATATACCATAGTGACAAAAAATTTCTTATCTGTAGCTTTATGATGAGCTAATATGTGAATAAACCGAGTCGTCACCTCAATTACATCGACGTTATATTTCAAAGGAAGCCACACTAACCAAATCTTCCTCCCTCGGGTGTATGATAGTTAGTAACCACACTCCAATTATCACACACTCTGGGGAACACTTTATTAAAATTCAATGTATTTTCCTCTAGTTTCCCAAAGAAACCTTCTAAACCAAGGGAATGCCGATTCAACAACCACCTAACATCCCCATGCTTCCTGAGGCTATTTGATCCCTCACATTCCAATAAAACCAATATTATCCATCCGGTTCTTCTTTTTTCGAATCTTCCACACCCTTCTCTTCCATCGCAAGACAACCCAAACTGTAATTCATACTGCCGCCGTCTACTATTTCATCACTGCTGCCACCCCATTTACACCTAGCACCTCCCTTCGAAAGCAACTATAACAAATACCGTCAGATGCATCTAGTCCTTAGTATTTCTTTTCTTCCAAAATTTCCACCTCATCCTCCTCCTCTCGTACGCCTCAAGAATGGTCAAGAATTCCCTTTCCTCGTTTATTATTCACAAACACAACTACCCTACTACTGGCCGCTCCAACTAACCTAACCTTGCTGAAAGTACGCCGGGAAGTTTTTCTTTCATCACCCATCTCTTCTTCGGGTCGACCTTCCTCAGGCAATCTCACAACGTTTCTCCTCGCATTCTTCCATAGTATGCCTAATACTCTAAGCAAGCACAAGTAATTGTCTTACATTCATATCGACTAATCGATCCGCATAACACCTTTTTCATTCACACGCTAATCACCACTCTAAACATGGAACCCCATAGACATGCTTCGCCAACTACCGCACTATACTATTAAACTCCTTACCCATACCTATACATCAAAACCTAAAAGGTTTAGGTTTATCAATAACATTATCAGCTAACTTTATTACACATGGACTATGATCCGACACAATTTTAGGGAGAAAATTAACAACACCATCCTTAAACATAACATCCTAATCATCATTAACACAAACTCTATCTATTTTAGAAAAGGATTCTTATCTTCACCTTCCGCTTATTCGACCACGTAAAGAATGGACCACTATAATAAAGATCATGCGAAACAACACCCTTAATCAATCGTCTCAAATTCAAACACTTCATCAAGGGAAATGGCAATTCTTTCATTCAACTTTAGCACATCTTAAAAATCTCCAAAATCATCCAAGCTCCAAAGTTGATATTCCTTTTACACGAACCAAACCCATTCCACAATTCCGCTCTCTCACCGCATCATTGGCCCCATATACCATAGTGACAAAAATTTCTTAT
>CANSNZ010000137.1:262500-378775 GCA_947646795.1 Beta lomatogona | reverse complement strand
ACTTTATATTTTTTTTTATAGAATTGTTTGACTAAATTTTTTTGCTCAATCAGGATGAATTATTGTCTTAGTTTTATAGTTTGGTACCTAACTTGGATGGCTTGAAGAACTTTACTTTGTTTGTTAATACTTAGGAGTTAGAATTTGTTGGACTTATATTAAGAAGCAAGAAGATAGTATAAGAAGGGATGAGATATTGAAATTTTATTACTCGGTTTATATATTTGACATCAACAATTTGTTTTTCCATTCTTTTTAATGATTTTGTTTATGGATTTCCTAATGCTTTTTTTAACCTATTAAGTATAAGAAAATTTTGTTTTATAATTTCTAAGAGTTAGAAAGTAAACCTTGTTTTAGGGAGTGGTCAAACTACCGAAAAAACATGCTCATTCGGGTCCCAAAAGATGCATGAGGTCTTCATGAAAGATTAAAAGGCTAAGTCCCAAACTTATGCTTAACTTACACTTTTTGAAAGGAAAATACCTTGTTATCAAATTATAATATATTATTGCCTGTATTTGGAAGTATATGTTGGTTCATCGGAACCATATAAATTATAAACCAATACCCATAACTCCATTAATAGAAAAATGGAACCCCATGCGTAGAGACGTTTCCTCCCTCCCCTGGATAATAAAAGTAGGTGAACAAGAATTAATTTTAATTCCCTCATTATGAAAAACATAAAAGGTCTCGTGATGAAAATGATCTCATTTGGCGGTTGGCCAACATATTTGCAAATATAGTTAAGTAGAATTTTATTATAGTTGTATCAATGTATACTTTAAAAATATCTAAAGTTTCAAATTTTTTATGTATGTATCAAAGTTTTGTTATATTTGTATCAATTGTCAAATTACAAATTGTCTTGAGATTATGCAAAAGCAAACTTAAATAACCAAAAAAGATAATGAATTTTTTTCGAGGAGATGGAACTAAAATTTTCTCATAGAATACCCGTCTTATTAATCTAATTTTTTTTCTCTTTTAATTTCTTCTATTTTGCATACGTCCCGATCTACTCTTTATTCAAAGTTCAAAGCCACCAGATGCCACGTCACTCGAGATAATATCGGTCAGACTTATCATGATTCATTTTGACTAAAGAGTTTAGCCGTTTTGGAGTTGAATTTTTTTATACTATTCTATTTCTAGCTTTCTCAAGATGCGTTCATTTTTTTCCTGGTAAGGAGGACGTTTCATAGATATATTTCCATAGACAACACTATTTGATCAAAATGTTGACAGCTTAATTATTTAGTAAGTGATAATGGTAATTGTAATAAATTTTAGTTGTACGGTAACGTTTCATGGATATATCTAAATGAATGGCATATGGTACTATATAGGGGCGTATCTAGGATTTTGAATTTGGGGGGGTCCTAACTAAACCAAACAAATAGTTAATGATCATAATATACAAATGAGAAGTTAAAATTTATTTTTAAGTATTTGTAAAAAGATTTGGTCATACTTGTTATATCAACAGTGTAGCAAGTCAAATTATTGCATTTATTTGAAAAAAAAAGGAAAAAAATCGTCATATAAAAAAATGGCTAATATTAGAGCTGGAATTTAGAGAGATAAGTACTATACAAAATGTTGAAATGAAGATCCACAATAGAAATGAAAATATGCACAATAGAAATGAAAATACTATACAAAATATGCAAAAATAGAAAAGAGAGAGCAAGAGAAAACAAAAAACAAAGCATCAAGCAATGGAGAAAGGAGAAATAAAAAATAAAGCTGGGAATTGACTCAAATTACAAATTGTCTTGAGGTTATGCAACAGCAAAGTTAAATAACAAAAAAAGATACTGAATTTTTTTTCGGGGAGTCGGAACTAAAATTTTCTCAAAGAATACATGTCTTATTAATCTAGTTTTTTTCTCTTTTAATTTCTTCTGTTTTGTATACGTCCTGATCTACTCTTTATTCAAAGTTCAAGGCCACCAGATGCCACGACACTCAGATAATATCAGGTCAGACTTATCATGATTCATTTTGACTAAAGAGTTTAGCCGTTTTGGAGTTGATTTTTTTTTATACTATTCTATTTCTAGCTTTCTCAAGATGCGTTCATTTTTTTCTAGTAAGGAGGAGGTTTCATAGATATATTTCCATAGACAACACTCTTTGATCAAAATGTTGACAGCTTAGTTATTTAGTAAGTGATAATGGTAATTGTAATAAATTTTAGTTGTACGGTAACATTTCATGGATATATCTAAATGAATGGCAATGGTACTATATAGGGGCGTATCTAGGATTTTGAATTTGGGGGGTCCTAACTAAATCAAGCAAATAGTTAATGATCATAATATAAAATGAGAAGTTAATTTTTTTTTTTTTAAGTATTTGTAAATAAGATTTGGTTATACTTGTTATATCAATAGTGTAGAAAGTCAAATTGTTGCATTTATTTGAAAAAAAAGGAGAATTAATCGTCATATAAAAAATGGCTAATATTAGAGCTAGAATTTAGAGAGATAAGTACTATACAAAATGTTGAAATGAAGATCCATAATAGAAATGAAAATACTATACAAAATATGCAAAAATAGAAAAGAGAGAGCAAGAGAAAACAAAAAACAAAGCATCGAAGCCATGGAGAAAGGAGAAATAAAAAATAAAGCTGGGAATTGTATCAAATTACAAATTGTCTTGAGATTATGCAAAAGCAAAGTTAAATAACCGAAAAAGGTATTGAATTTTTTTTCGAGGAGACGGAACTAAAATTTTCTCATAGAATACCCGTCTTATTAATCTAATTTTTTTCTCTTTTAATTTCTTCTATTTTGCATACGTCCTGATCTACTCTTTATTCAAAGTTCAAGGCCACTAGATGCCACGACACTCAGATAATACCAGGTCAGAATTATCATGATTCATTTTGACTAAAGAGTTTAGCCGTTTTGGAGTTGAATTTTTTTATACTATTCTATTTCTAGCTTTCTCGGGATGCGTTCATTTTTTTTCCGGTAAGGAGGAGGTTTCATAGATATATTTCCATAGACAACACTCTTTGATCAAAATGTTGACAAATTTAATTATTGAGTAAGTGATAATGGTAATTGTAATAAATTTTAGTTGTACGGTAACGTTTCATGGATATATCTAAATGAATGGCATATGGTACTATATAGGGGCGTATCTAGGATTTTGAATTTGGGCGGTCCTAACTAAACCAAGAAAATAGATAATGATTATAATATACAAATGAGAAGTTAAAATTTATTTTTAAGTGTTTGTAAATAAGATTTGGTCATACTTGTTATATCAATAGTGTAGAAAGTCAAATTGTTGCATTTATTTGAAAACAAAAGGAGAATTAATCATCATATAAAAAAATGGCTAATATTAGAGCTAGAATTTAGAGAGATAAGTACTATACAAAATGTTGAAATGAAGATCCACAATAGAAATGAAAATACTATACAAAATATGCAAAAATAGAAAAGAGAGAGCAAGAGAAAACAAAAAACAAAGCATCAAGCAATGGAGAAAGGAAAAATAAAAAATAAAGCTGGGAATTGTATAAAATTACAAATTGTCTTGAGATTATGCAAAAGCAAAGTTAAATAACCAAAAAAGATACTGAATTTTTTTTCGAGGGGACGAAACTAAAATTTTCTCATAGAATACCTGTCTTATTAATCTAATTTTTTTCTCTTTTAATTTCTTCTATTTTGCATACGTCCTGATCTACTCTTTATTCAAAGTTCAAGGCCACCAGATTCCACGACACTCAGATAATATCAGGTCAGACTTATCATGATTCATTTTGACTAAAGAGTTTAGCCGTTTTGGAGTTGAATTTTTTTTATACTATTCTATTTCTAGCTTTCTCAGGATGCGTTCATTTTTTTCCTGGTAAGGAGGACGTTTCATAGATATATTTCCATAGACAACACTCTTTGATCAAAATGTTGACACTTAATTATTTGGAAAAATCGATAGGAACAGGCCCAACTATGGGCGTTCCGCCATTTTCAGTCCCAACTAAGGATTATTTCTCAGCGGTCCCAACTATGCATTATTTTTGCCAAAATTGGTCCCAGCAGGTCAATGACCTACTACAACAGGTAAAACACGTTTTTTCCTTTCTTTTTTTATCGCCACATCCTTTTTCTTCTTCCTGCTCCACCTCTTTCTCACTCCTCCCTCCACCATGTCCTTCCCTCTCCTGCACCATCCCTCCTTATTGGTTTTGGGGTTCCTTCCTCTTCTCCCTTCTTGCTGGTGTCCGCTCCTGCCCCAATTTCTTTCTCCTCACAGCTTCTGCTCTAATTTCTCTCTCCCTCGCAGCCTTCCGCCCCAATTTTCTCAAATTTACATTGTTGTTTGTATCAACAAAATCAAACAAATCCTCCCCTGTACATATCGTATTGCAATGTTCTTGTACCCACCAAGCCAAGATTCAAACATTCAGTAATACAAGTAACACCACAAGCCTACAAATCGTGCAACCTTAGAGATCCAATCATGTTCATGAATGTTGGAAACTCATTGTTCAACATAACTTATTAACTCAACCTGGAGAATTTTACTTCACAAGTGGAGGACGACATTGCCAAAAAGGACAGAAGCTTCAAATCTCACTTTCTAGAGATGGAGTAGTTGTGTACCCACCTTCTAAAGGTCGAAGTGCAATGTCAGACACTGATGATGCACCAACTTATCATCAAAATTTTGGGTCTATTCCAACTCCATCTATTTCATCTCCAATTCTTAAATTATCACCACTTTTTGGGTCTTTCGTTGTTTTTGCTATTTGGGTACTTCCTTAATTTGCTGCAATCTAAAGTGGCATCCAAAGCAACAAGCCAACAAATAAAAGCATGTTTTGGAATGTTTAGACCATTCCAAACCCAATGATGCCAACCAACTTTGTCAAACCGACCTTTTATCCACTTGTAACCCTCCTTAACGGTGTATTTCCTAGTACCATCCTTCCATAAATTGTTGCTATAGCTTTGCCTTGAACACATCCTTAGCCTTGCAAACCCCTTTCCATATCCAACTAGCATCCGTAGGGAGCAATGTACTCCCACCGGTTTAGCTCCCTAATATAAATGCTATGGATCCATTTGATCCATAAAACATCATCCTTTTGTGCTACTTGCCAAACTAACTTCCCCACATCACCATATTCCAGGATATGCAATCTCTAATGCCTAAGCCACCATTCTTTTTAGGCATACAAACCTAAGTCCAGGCAACAGGAGGACTCTTGGATAAATATACCTTTCCTTCCCATATGTAGGATCTGCAAATTTGAGTTATCTTGTTTAACACACTCTTGGGAAGCAAAAAAAATTGCGCCCAATAAGTATGCAGACTCAATAAAACTAAATTGACAAGAGTCACCCTGCCAACATATGAGAGATGTCTAGAGCTCCAACAAGTAATTATTTTCATTATTTTATCCACCAGAAGATCACAATCATTTTTATTTAATCTTTTAGAAGTAATAGGTATGCCAAGATACCTAAAAGGGAACTCTCCCTCTCGAAACCCGAGTTACTTGTAAAATTCCGTTTTGAACTTCTTCAAAGAACATTTCCAAAGTACACTGCTTTGTCTTGGCATGACTAGCTTCTAATCCAGATGTAGCTGCAAATGCTTTCAAAGTTCTCTTGAGCAACATTGTTGACTGGACATCACCCTTGCTAACCAACATCAGATCATTTGCAAAGACGATGTGATTTAGGGACAAAGCATCACATCTATAATGGAACTTGAACTCCCTTCTTTTCCCCATTCTTGTCATCAATCTGGAGAAATAATCCATTGCGATAACAAACAGCATGGGGGATATGGGATCCCCTTGCCTCAGCCCTTGCTTACCTTAAAAAAACCCACACATTCCACCATTGAAACTCGGGGAGTATGATGGGGTAGTAATACAAGCCATGATCCACCTCATAAATTGCTCAGGGGAAGTGCAAACATTGTAGCAATTCTCCGATAAAATCCCAATTAATGAAATCATAGGCTTTACGCAAATCCACCTTAATAGTACACCTATCAGGTTGATTCTTCCTTCTATGTGCTTCATAATGTCTTGACATAAGAAAATATTGTGTAAATTACCATCCCTTTTATAAAATTAAAGCACTCTGACTAGAGCTTATCAAGGAAGGTAGGATCTTCTTCAGTCTTTCACACAACATTTTAGAAATAATTTTGTAAATGACATTACAGCACGCAATAGGCCTAGTGTAACATCCATAGGCTGATCACACTTAGGCACTAAACAAAGTGCTGTGGCATTTATCTGCTTCAAAATTTTTCATGTTTGAAAGAAATCCAAAACTGCAGTAGTAACCTCAGGGCCAATACACTGCCATGATTTCTTAAAAAAGAAGCTTGAGTAGCCATATGGACCAGGCTTGTTATTATCATCAATATCAAAAAGAGCCTTTCTTACATCTTCCCCATTAAAAGCTCGCATAAGTCGCTTGATGTTCATTATTTAATATCATACCTTCATTCACAATAGACTGGCTAACATGCTTCATGTTTGTGTTGCAGGAACCAAGTAAACCTTTGTAGAATTGCAAGAAAGCTCCTTCCAAATCATCTTGAGTCTCCATCCATACACCATGCATATTTTGCAGTCTATACACATGATTATATGATCTTCTTTTCTTCAAGCATGCGTGAAAGTAAGCTGTATTAGCATCACCACCACCTAGCCAATCTTGTTACACCTTTTGCTTTAAGAAACTAAGCCTAGCCTTGTTTAAATTTTCATACTTCTCTCTGGTAACTTTTTCTTGAGTATACAGCTCAGAAGCATGAGGCTGATCATGGATTTGGGCCTGAATCATCTTTAGATTATGAGCTGCCATCTCTACTTCATTTTCAATATCAACAAATCTAGATTTATTTAACATTTTAAGATCCTTTTTCAAAGCTTTCGGCTTCACAACCAACCTATACATAGGCACACCCGTACACCACTTTCTCGCCATCCTTGAGTTACAATACTATCAAACCCTTCATCAAGGCACCACATATCAAAAAATCTAAACGATCTAGGCTTAGGCACCACATTACTATCCAACTTTACAATACATGGACAGTGATCAGAGATACTTTCAGGAAAGAAAGTATTTGTTGCTGTAGGAAATACATCCTCCCAAATGGCATTCACACATATTCTATATATTTTTGAAAAAACTCTATCCACACCTTCCTGTTTGTTAGACCATGTGAAAAAAGGTCTTGAACAAACATCATCATGCATCCCACATTCCCTAAGACATTGCCTAAAAGCTCCCACCTCCTCCAAAGACACAGCTGACCCTATCCTGTCATTAAGGTTCAATACATTATTAAAATCACCTCCAATTATCCAAGCACCCTGCACACCATCCTTGATAGTCACCAAATGTTGCCAAAGTTTCTGTCTAACATTAGCTACATTAGCACCATAAACAGCTGTAAGATAAAACTTCTTATCAGAATCCTTGTGATGAGCTTCATAGTGAACAATCTGGTCTGTCACACCTAAAATGTTCACATCAAACTTCAAAGGATTCCACAACAGCCAAATTCTCCCCCCCTCTGTGACACTGGTAATTAGTGGCAATACTCCAGTTATCACAGATCCTAGGAAAGACCTTAGAGAAGTTACAAGTTTTCACTCTTGTCTCAAGAACAACGAAACAAACCCACATAGTGTTGATGAATTAAGCATCTTACATCTTCATGCTTATTAAGACCGTTAAGTCCTCTCACATTCCAAAAGCTAAACTATCCATTAGGTGGAATCACATTCTCCCCTCCACCATCATGACTACCACACCCACCACTCTGTCCTACTAACTCATTCACTGGACACTTAGGCCTCTCCCCGCCTTAGTTGCACCTCCCGAACATCTCTACTACTCCTCGCTTCACTCCCCGGGACAAGACCACATTAGTATCCATAGGTCCAGGAACAACTTCTTCATTCTGTTTTATCTCCTCTCCCCCATTGTGCTCATCAATAGTAGGCAACCTCGCCAACAACAGGAGCAACACTTGACACAACAACTAGTTGAGCGGGCCTTGAAACATTTTTTGCAACCCATACCTTCCTAGGTTGTAGTTTCCTTTGAGCAACCTCATACCTTTTATGTCTACATTGTTCCGTAGTATGACCTATCCCATGACAATCGAAAGCAAGTCACATGTTTACATTCATTGACCACCTTATGATATTGTAATTTGCCATTCTCATCACGTAAAACGAAATCAAATCGGGAAATTCTTGCTCTAAGTTCACCTCCACCAAAAGCCTAGCATAAGCAAGCATATCTTTCCGAGCGGTGGCCTTATTAGTTCCGATAGGAACTCTAATCGACCAACCCGATTTATGCGAGAGGACTCCGTCCCCATTACTTCAAAGGAAGCCTCGGGAACCATATCCATGTAGGCACTACTTTAACATGTTCAACTGTAATGTCCATATCTAGTGTCCATCTCTTCACAATAACCGGTTTCCTATCATATAAGATAGGACCAGCCTTCAAGTGCTTTTTCCTTATCCTCAACAAGTCCTAAACTTCACCATAAACACTCCATTTTCAAGCATTACAACCTTATGAACCCCAAATGCCCTCCACACCCTTTGAGTAAACCCATCCACACCTCGAAATGGCGGTTTAATCCCTAAAATATAGCAAACCACCACGGAACCCCAATAATTAATTTCAGAGTTGAACATCCTCCAACGTAATACACCCCCCACCAATATCATTCCCCTCCCTACCATTACCATTTCCATTATTCCCTTCCCTTCTAACACTACTTTCGGACAAATTAAGCCCCTCTTCGCAATATTTTGAAATAAGGAATGGCGCCAATTAGTGTTACTCGGATGACTCACCAATTGTTGCATTGGATGAGGCAATGGAAGCACTGGAACTGTGTGAGGCGTTCGAATTGAATCAATCCATGAAGTCGTTAATCTTCTCGCCGCTTCAAATGTTTGTTGTATCCTGCCTTGATACCTCCCGATCAATCACATGAGCTTATGGGTCATTATCTTCCTCATATGTCCAACTAAGAGAAGCAACCTCTAGTAACTCATTAATATCCTTCAATTTCCTCGCATCCCCCGATTGTGGAACTCGAACTTCATTCTCCTTCGAACATCTATGTTTTGTTTCCGCTTCTGGTTATTCTTCCTGGCCTCCCCGACCTTTTTAGCCCCTTTTGCCATAGCATTCAGTGAACTGAGGAACCAAAAAGGAAGAGAAATCAATTTCGAAAAAAGCAAAAACCTAGAGAGAAGGCGGACTTTCTCTCACTTGACGTCCTCTTTTTCATTATTGAATAGAATTTTATATTTTCGAATGAATAAGATACCTATTATAATTACATAATGAAATAGTTAACAATTAATGAATATTATGGAAATTATTTCTACAATTTGCAACATCAAATACCTTTTAACAATATGTATACAACATGACTTCCTGTCCCAATCCTCTTCCCCTCTCCTCCCATAGGCATTTCATCTTACCAATATACTTCTTCTATTCTAAAATAAGTGAAACATTTCTCTTAAAAAGCTCTCACATAAAAGAGAGAAGTGTTTCACTTATTTCAAAACTAAAAATATATACTTGTCTATACATATTTTAGATCATATATGCAAATATATTTAAATTATTCCCTTGCTATTGGATTTCTCTTTCTCTAACCTGTTTTTCCTCTCTATTGTCCGTAATAAGGATGCTTTAGAGTGGTCCTTTGTTCAGGGCTATTCCTAGTTTTCTTTTTTCAATAAAAAAATTGACTAATCTCTTTGTTTCTTCTTGGTTACTCTTTAGTATGTACACTCTGACCTTTTATAATTATTACAATTTTTCACCATATACCCCTAAGTAATTTTTTTTTTCATAATATACTCTTCAACTTTTCAAAATTCACCATGTACCCCTTAGTTTCTTTACAATTTACAAAATGCCCTTAAATCTTAATGACTAACAGTCGTCAATTATTTTAGTCACTAACCCATATTTATGTTACTAAATCCCGATTATCCTCTATCTCGACTCATATGGACCACCAATAATACACCAACTATGGGCCTTTTATCCCTCTTCACCCATAACTTTTTAATCTATTCTTTAGTCATAAGTGTTGTTGCGATGGTGGTATATTAGGGTATATGTGTTAAATATGAGTTAACAAGGGTGTAGTAACAAAATCAAGAGTTAATGATCAAAAAAGTTAATATTTGTTAGTCATTAAGGGCATATGGCGAATTTAGAGACATTGAGGTTATATAATTTTGAAAAGTTGAAGGGTATATATGGTGAAAGAACAAATTACTCACGAATATATGGTGAAAAATCTATAATAATTATTATTACATGCGTATTATAATATATATTAGGAGAAGTTTAACTGCATTCCACATGATACCTTTTATATATCTATACTAACGGAGATTTATTAATTAAAGTTTTTCAACTTTAACCACAAAAGATATAGTACTCCCTCCGTTTCTTTTTAATTTACTCACTTCATTTTAGTGGAGAACCAAGAAGGAAGTACAAAAGTATGAGAGAAAACCGAAAAGTGGGTTAAAAATTAAAATAATAAAAAGTGGATGACATGGGTGGAATAAGAGGATAAAGTAGATGTGACATGTTATCGCTAATAGATAAAACAAAAGTGTGTAGATTAAAAAGAAATTGACCAAAAAGAAAAGTGTGTAGATTAAAAAGAAACGGAGGGAGTATAACCTTTGAAATCACATGGGAAGTAACAAAAAAACTCGAAACTGAAAATAGTTCTTCATGTTCTCTTGCATTAACATTTGAAGGAACGTAAACTCAATTCTTGAGCAAAACAAGCCACTCATATGACCCTCAAAACATCTCATGAAGAGAGTTTTTCTCCATGCACTTAAATATTCTAATAATGGTCGAAGATATGTACCACAATCGTTAAAAATTAAGTGGAACAGCTAAAATAGATATGAGAAGCATATAGATTGTCTTGGCAACCAACATGTGGAGTTTCAAAAAGACTTCACAAAGATAATTTGGTAACTATGCCTCTTTTAATTAGTAATCCCTCCATTTCTTTTTAATCTACATACTCGTTGTTTTTTTTTTCTCTTCTTGGAAATACGTCCCATCTACTTTATTTCTCTTCTTTTTCCACCCACGTCATCCACTTTTTAATATTTTTATGCACTTTTTAGTTCCTCTCTCTTACTATTCAGTTTCTCTCTCCATTTCTTCAATTTTTCCCTCATACTTTTTTATTTCCTTCTTCATTCTCCCCAAAGCAGGTGAGTAAACGGATGGAGTACTCGAGCAGTATCATTTCAGTATCAATTGGTTACCAAAATTATCTCTGATGGAGTCGTTTAGAGACTCAATGGTTGATTACCAACACTTTCTGGTATTTAGATGCAAATAAAATAACACATAGGCTTTAATCTACTGTATCAACGAAACTAAAATGGGAAAAGGTGTCATGACAAGCTACTCTTGAAGATATAAAGTTGCTCACATATTGACCATTGACAATTGACAAATGACTAGGACACCTTCCTCGATCGCTTGAACGGGATTCGTAATCTACGGCATGAAACAACACGTGAAAAAAATGCTACGTACTCGGTACTCCTGTAATCTATAGGAATTAAGGCTCTAAACTTTGAAAAAGTTGGGTAGAGAAGATTAAAACCTACTGTATCTCTTTGAATAACCCTAGATCACAGAAGTATAGAAGTATATTTATATTGCTTCAGCTCGCACTTAGCTCCCAAGCTTTTATCATGAAAAGGGGTAGTGAAACTCCATCTTCATCAAACCAAGTGCAAAAGAAAGTTGCTGAGAAAAACTGGAGAACTCGTATTAATGATCTTTGCTCCGATCTCACTACTATTATTCCTCCTGAGCATTTTCAACCCTCCAAGGTATATATTATTAATGGAGCATATAATATATTCATATTGTGTGCTTCATTTTGTGCTCTCTGATCCAGATCTGTATAGATGAAATTTTCAGAAGTTCCTTTTGTTTTTTTATGTTAGTGCAATGTTATCATGTCACAATTTGCTTGTTTTCATATTTCGCATAGTGGGATCCAGAGTTTTTGATTACCCTTAGTAAGGCCATATTATATGTGTTAAAAGTGTCATGCAACATGCAAACTATTTTTGTTGCTATGAGGTTATTGTTCCAGAGATTAAGCAGCAAAGTAATAAAAAGATGGAGACATAATGGCTTAGAAAAACAAACATAAATTCACACTACTATACTCTTAACGAATTATACTCAATGTCTTTATTTAGGTTGAAGAGAGTAGACATACCAATGAGTGTAATCATTAGCTAACATGTTCCGTAGACATAGGAAATACTAATACTGGTGGGTAAAATATATACCCGAAATCCTCCTTTAAGCTACTTAAATAATTCCACTTCTACTACTAACTCATAAACTGTGTTTCATTTAGGAGAGTATTTAGCAACTAACTCATTGTACTAATTCATTTGGAAGCATCTTAGCATTTAGCATATAACTCGTTGCTTCAAAAATTCATGAAAATATGCAACACGTCTCTTTATTTTGTGATGCACATCTCACCACCTTTTACTTTCATTTGTTGATGCACTTCTCACTAACATGTACTATTTAGACTTTGGAGCACTTCTTTCCATGGTGCACTTCTCACCCATAATTCAAAATAAATTATCTTTCACAGCTGCTTGTGCCATAGATTCTTCCTCATCAATTGAAACTTATAATTTCTTGTAATATGCCCAAAATTTGACATTTAAAGGATTTTGGCTTTCTCTTACACCAACAATTATTCCAGATCTACTATACATTCTTATACCTTGTCATTGGATATAAGTATTGCATAGAGAAAGGTAGGGCGGAGAGTGAGGAGCCCATTTTATGTTCTTAACATTGGATATAAGTTGAGGAAAAAGAAGAGTGTGTGGGAAGCTTTGGCAATTGTAATTAGAAGGATGCCTTTAATCATATCGAGCTATCACCATTTGACCGGAGACACATTATACTAATGTCAATATATGATAATAATGTTATCCTTTCATTGTTTAACATTAGTTATTATAATTTTTACTAAAATGTAATTTAAATTATTACTAGTTATATGTGCTTCAGAGATTGTTAACTTCCTCAATTACGTTGAACAAAAATACTTGATGTAGTAACTAAGTGGCTCAATTGGCAGCGTTATTCTTAATTTATCTACACCCTGAAACGCATGAAGTGCCATGATTTACAAGCTAAGTATATAGATATACGGTATTGATTGAATGGCTTTATTATTGATGTTACAATTAGGTCATATACTCATATTTTATAATTTTGTTGTGTGTAGGACATGCTATCTCAAGTTGATAAGATAGAGCAAGCAACAAATTACATAGTGGAGTTGAGGGAGAGAGTAGATAACTTAAACAAGAGAAAAGGGCAATTGGAGATGACAGGTAACCAAGAAGCTGGGACATCTAGTAATCTGCAAAACACAACTCTAAATGATGCAACAATAATGGCGGATTCGATGTTACCTCTCATCGATGTAAAGGACTTGGATTGTAGTTTAGAGGTGCAACTGGTGATGGCATTAGAGGATAACATCATGCTACATGAAGTCATTAGGGTTCTTGAAGAAGAAGGTGTTGAAGTTGTGAATGCTACCTTCTCAACTTCTGGGAACAAGGTCATTCACACTCTCCATGCTAAGGTACTTTAGTTTATATCCACATAAAATAAGTTAACACAACAGAGAAGATTAACAATGCCTCTGCCTAAACATGACGACAAGCCCAATGTAGAGCCGATCAACTCCAGCCCGGCCTGACCCGATTTTTGGGCGGGTTTGGGCAGTTTTTTTTTTGGCCCACGGGCAGCCCGGCTCGGTTTTTTTTTTTTTTTTGGGTGGGCTTTGGACAAGCCAAAAAAGACTTTTTAGTCTAAATTTTGGCCCGGCCCGTTTTGGCCCGGAAAAGCCCGCTCGGCCCGGCCCGAAATAAAGGGCTTTGGGCACAAAATTTTGGCCTGGATTTGGGTCCGGCCCGGCCCACCTAATGGGCAAATTTTTTTTTTGGCACGGCTTGGCCCGAACCCGGCCCATGATCACCTATAGCCCAATGATACAAATCGAGAATTTTTTGTTAGACCTTTTCTACTGAAAAAGATGTACAAAAATTCTTTAAATCAACTTGTCGAATTTTATATAGTTAATCTATATTGACTATTTATATATGTATGGAGTATTATTTGAAATTCTAATTAGGTTTTGTTTTCTATTTCATTGACTAAATTATGTCATAACCAAATATAAAAGTAACTTCTTTTCAATTCGGATCTAAATTTTTCAAAATTATAATCTTATAGTAAAATTACCCTCTATGTGTACCATTGTCAGTCTTGTTGGGTTTGGTCATGCATATTAATGTAACTAAAACAAAATTTTAGTTAACTATTCAGTAGATAACATAAAACTTTTATCGTGTGTTGTGCAGCTAGGGAGGAAAAAGAAAGATAGGAAAATTAATCAAACAACTTTATTTGTCATGTTTTACAATTATATTACCTCCTCCGTTGTTTTTTACATGGTATACTTTGACATTTACAATATTTACAAATTTCACTTTGACCATCGTTTGTGATTTATACGTGAATAGATTTATAGTCATGTGGGATCTTGTTATATTCGTCTTAATATGTATTTTTTTAATATGTACTTTTTATAATTTCTTGCAAAATGGAGGAAGTATATGATTTCAAAATTAATTGTTACCTATTTGCATTACCTCATATTACATTGAAGGTATGTACCGTACTAAATAAAACACAAGCATATGTTCTAAAATTTTCGATTTATTGATTTACAGGCCCGAAATGCAAGAATTGGGATAGAAACATCAAGGGTAAATGAAAGGCTACATGCATTGATATGATCATATAATACTCTATTTAGTGATTGTTTTGTTGTTTAGATGATGAGGTCTAGTTTTCAGATGGTTTGTATGTGGTTTTTGCTTTTTCTTATTTCTATTAGATCGAATGTGATTTTGGGTACCTTTGCTTCGCATGATTCAACATGTTTTATGGTCATGAATATTATCAGAAGGAAAAAGATAAATAATTTCTTGCAAAGACAAAAAAATAAGTAATCGACTTTGTACTGGAAATAGTATAAAGTTGGAAAATAGGGGTACAAATTACAGCCATAGAAGATAAAAACGATAACAAGAGGCTAGAATGGTTTGATCAATCCACAGACAAGGAATATATAATAGATTATTTTCTTAGTTCGTCATGAAGAGAATACCGAAAAAGAGAGAAACAAATAATATCTCTGAATAAATGATCTGGTGGTAAGTTCCATATTCTCGGTTCCTTATTAGACAAAACGGTAGTATTATTTGCACCACATCAGTTATTTAGTGATATAAGAGCAACTTCAATGGTAGAGCAAAATGAAAATTGGCTTAGAGTGCCACATAGATTTTTCTAGCTAACTTCACTTTAAGCCAAAACTCCCCCAATGGTTAGCCAATATGAGTAGATCCCACTTGAAGTAAGATAGTTTTTTTTAGAAGAGTATAGAAATTGTTCACCAAAATTCCCACATGGGCCCACAACTTTAACTCAAGAAATTGGCTTATTGAGATACATTAAGAAGAAAATGAAATTTCAAATTACACACTCCAATGGTTGGGCTAATTGCTTAACTTTTTATTTATTTGCTAGCAAGTCCCTAATGTTCACCATTGGAGTTGCTCTAAGGATTCACACACTCAATCATGCCATTTCAAGAAGGGGAACGAAATTACAAAAAAACGTGTTGGATTCTAGGTGTTATCAAATACTCCCTCTGTTTTTTTTTTTTTTTACTCATTTTAAATTTGGAGGGAGAATCGAGCAGGAAGTCCAAAAATGAGAAAGAAAAACTAAAGTGAGAGAGAGAGAAACTATAAAGGTAAAGGTAGCAAATATAAGGTGGATTTTATATTAAAAAGTGGACCACGTGAGTAGAAAAAAAAGAGAAAGTCAATATGATATGTTACCAAAAATAGAAAAGCAACACTGTGTAGATTAAAAAGAAATACATATCAAAAAGGAAAGTGTGCAGATTAAAAAGAAATGAATGGAGTATACTTTTTTTTAATTAATAAGTGCAATATAGATTTGAATTTTTTTTAGGAATGCATATGATGAGCTAAGAGATTTGAAAAGATATAAAAAGTCTCATGTGATGAAAATAGACACTTCCTCCTTTTTTTTTACCAGCAACACTTTCCTAAAAGGGAAATAATTAGTTACTTGCAACACTTTCTATTTTTGCTTTTCCTTTCTCTCTATCTCTCTCCAATCACATGGGCCTTCTCTTTTTTGTCCTCTCTACCTCTCTCATACCCAAAAAATGCATTGGAGTTGATGAAAAAAAAAAGTGTTGCGAATAAAAAAAACGGAGGAATTATATATGTTTTTTTTAAGGTAAGATGAAGGGGGCTCACTTGAGGAGGGATAAGGGGAATTCCTCAAATGAATCCCATGAAGTTTCATATCTAGACCTCTGGGATATGAGGTAGCAAATGATGCCACTACTCCACCACTTCAACCTCATGATGAAAATAGATATAGACATAACCCTTTTAAGTATAGAATATAGTGTTGCAACTCCTTAAAAAAATTTGTCGCATCACTTAGGGTGCATTTTCTTCACCTAAATAACCCTAAACTGAACTTAACTTATCTAAACTGAACTTATTGGACCTGAAACTTAATTATTGAGGTGAAGAGAACGCACCCTAATTTCAAAGAAGGAAATATATAAGAATGTAACAACTTTCTCTAGAAAAAAAATACTTTAAAATATTACTATATACTTCATCTGTTTCTTAATAGATGCGTCATATTGACTTTACACACTTGCCTTTCAAAAGTTGATATGGTCAAGTTAAATAATTATATTTATTTTTATAACTTAGTCTTTAAATATGGTCAAGTTGATATTCATATAGTGTTAAAAGTCAAGATGATGCATCTATTAAAAAAAGGAGGAAGTAGGTTAACAATTTCAAAAGTGTTACTCTAAAATGATATAGATTTTAAAAGTGCTACTTAAGAATAAGGTCACCCACTTTGAAAATAAATTATTTGTTTGGTTGACATTTTAAAACAGGGAAGGAAATATATTTTTCCCTTACTATTTTTGCACACACTCTCTACTTTGGAACTTTTCTCTTACATTTTTGCATTCTCTTATTTCTTGGTACTTCTTATTTATATTTTGCTATCTAAATAGGTCAATAAGGTAATATTCTCTAAATGAATATTCTAAAAATATCCCAACAGGGAAAGTAGAAAGAACAAACAAGAATGTAATATTGTTTAGTTGACAAAGATGTAGGAAGATGTACGTTTAGGAAATTCTACTTCCGAGAAACAGACTAAGTTACTTACCTAGGGAAACGTAATTGAGTATAACCTCCCATGAAAAGATTTTCTTTCCATCATCAACAAACAATTTTTTCCCTTCCTAAAATATGTAAATTTTGAGCAAAAACAAATTTATAATAAATATAACACTTCGAACACGAGGTGTTACAATCAGTGGCGGATGTATGTAGGTGCATGGTGGGTCACATGACCCACCATTATTTTTAAAAAAAATCAAGCAGTGGAATGATATATGAAGAAAATACTGAAAATACAATGTAGTAAATAAATGGTTGTCCTAGTGGTCATCCTTGTCTCAACATAGGTACAACTCTTCCTTTCAGAGGTCATGGGTTCAAGCCCCATGTCTCCTACTTTTGTTCATAATTTTCTTTTTGATTTGCTTTTTATCTTCTTCTCTTTTGGATCAATTATCTCTTTGACTTGTTTATCATTTTTTCTCTTTTGTATCAAACATCATGTACATTCTCTTTGACTTGTTTATCATTTCTCCTCTTTTGCATCAAAATTTAAACATCATGTCCATTTTTCTACCATATTCCTTACTCTTCCTTTTTTCCTATTGTTTATTATTGCTTCTAATTTCTATAAGATTTAACCATAAGGAATAAAAAGATGTATATTCATTAGTAGAGAAATGACAATTTGCGTCGGACCTGGGACCCCCATTTGCAGGTCCGACGGCACAGGTCTCGTCGCAGATGGGAAGACAACCATCTGCGTCGGATAAGACACGACGCAGTTAATCAAATATTTGCGTCGGACACAACAAACATGCGACGCACATGCCCTGCACCCACAGCAGGCCAGGAAGCACCATCTGCGTCGCATATAGCACTGCAGATGAGGCTTCCTGGGCTTCTGCTGGCTGCTGCGCACACACCATCTGCGTCGCATGCAGTGCCATATGCGACGCAGATGAAGCACCATTTGCATCGCATATGGCACTGCATGCGACGCAAATGCTATATATTTTTTTTTCCAGCTTTTTTTTGTTTTTTTTTCAGCTATTTTTTTTTTTATTTTCAAAACTAAACAAACATTATGTTAATAATTATGAGCAGAAAATTCTGCAGAGTCTCCTTTGTAATTTGGACAACCCAAGAAATCGTTGGGAAAATTTTGCATATATATAACCAAAACCTGTTTCAGTACATCTCAATCAAGCAACCAATGTTGCAATCAATCAACCAACAAGGTTCAAGCAACCAATGTTGCAATCAATCAACCAACAAGGTTCAAGTAACAAAATATTATTCTAACCTACAAATACATACACTAACCATCAAACTTAGTCTGCTTCGTTAACGACCCATACAAAGTATTCCGCAAAAAGTTCTTTGAGGTCGTTGATCTCATATATGGAGTATGGCTCAAGACTTGACGGAAAAGCCTATAAATATATTAAACTAGTTAATATACTTTAAAATTCTATAAGTATAAATAATGAATTTACAACATACATATACCTCATACAAATTCTCTGATTCATAGTATAAGCGGATGATTAGAAATATGTATCTCATCACGAAATAGCCACATTCCACTCCTCCCGATTGTTGAGCACACTACACCAAATTTAAGATATATATTAGAATCGGAAAAAATATCCTAAATAGAATTATAAAGTATCAAATACAAAACCATAAGAGTTTTACCCGCATATATGTCCAAGACAATTTAGTTCCTTTATTTGATCCTTCAAGCCGCGTGTATTTTGTATATGCACTAAATATAGAGATTTTGTAACAAGTAACTACTATAAACATTTATAAATTATTTAAAATACCATAAAATGCATGTAAACTTATTAACATGTATAACAACTATGAACTTACGTATTCAACGGTATCTTGATAGCTAAGGATCTATCTCTCTTGATCGAATCAAATATATATACCGTTCTCTTAGATAGACAAATGACAAGAAGAATCCAATGAACCCTAAGGCATGAAGCAAAATGTGATGTTTTATATATATAACCACAAGTTCACAATATAAAACAAAGTAAAGATTAGTTTAACTAACATACTTTTCAATATACGGACATAGGATGTAACACATATATTGATTCGCTTTCATTGAACTTGCCATGTAGTTGATCACGGCATTTAAGTGATTGCGTATCATGGCCGCTGAAATCATACTTGGACACATGAAACCAATATTATTCTCTCCATGCTCCTCAGACTGCTCTGCCAAGTACCTAAGATCCAAACACTTATAGTTAGGAGAAATAATAAAAATAAATAGCAATGTTAATTAGTTTAGAGTTTGAGAAATCTCACGTCATAAATACTTGCAAAATGGATAGATTAATCCATGCTCCCGTGAGAAGTTGAAAAACATCTTGTCGCGAGAGAATGATCATATGATCTCTATCAAAGTCGAAGACGGTACCCTTCTGAACTTGCATGTGAAAAGGCTCATCAGAGGGTTTGTCGCAAAATATTCGGTGCATCTCCTTGATATTATCATCCAGTGCCAAGTCAATAAAAGGATCTACGTGCCTATATGCAGACTCATCGGTGCAAGGATCACTACTAACTATTTTTTTCTTCTTCTTCTTCTTCTTCATCGCACCTTCTTTAGGTATATGTTCCTAATTCAATTTGACTTCTTTTTAATTCATATTATATATGTATATTGATTATTTCATATATAAATCAAGATTACTTAGTATACAAAAAAAAGATTACTTAGCATATATAAATCAAGATTTCTTAGTATATATATTTACATTTCTTAGTGTATAAATCAAAATATTAAACATAAGTTACTTGATTATCTGAGACTAAAAATACCAACTCTTTCGGCCATTCTATGAATGAACCCTCGGCTTGACTGAGTTTCATGATGTATGGAGTAGGTAGTGGAACTAGAGCTTCTGCGTAGTCTGAAAAAAAAATCATCAACACTCACTTTCACGGCCGTAGGATGTGATGATGACTCCGTCTGCGGATGTACGGTACCCTCAGCTACAATGATCGGTCCCGAGTTATCCGCTATTGCCAAATGACATGGAACCGGACTCTTAACATCCAATGAGAACACAATGTCATTAATTAAGTGTTTTAGAAACATAATATCATAATCGTAGAAGATATAAAATAACTATATATCTGCAAGTTCACAAATGGATCATTGCCCCCGAGTGACAAATACTAGGATCAACCTGGAGTGTGAGGACTTGTTTGATTTGGTGCTTGAAGACCTAATTGCGCCGCAAAAGCCATCAACCTTTCTTGAACTACGAAGATCAATCTTCGAGTTCATCTCTTGCATCGTCTCGTTCTCTAACTCTTTGGCTCACTCTAGCCTCCAACTCCCGCATCTCCTCATCATCCATGCCCCTACCCTTTCGAGCAAGTACTACTCCGATCAGGGATCTCCCCAAACCGATGTAATCCCAATGCTACGCCCAAACTGTTAACACACGCCCGGGACGGTCTTTCCTCTCGTAGAGCACGGGATAGAACATCATCCATCCGACCTGGAACAAACTCTCCTTCCTTTTCTTTCCTTTTCCAATCATCCTGCATCAAATTCAAAAAAAAATCATATGATTAGTAGAATTCTAGAATACAAGTACTTAGACAAGAAAATATCATAAAATTTGAAGAATTCTTACAATGGACTCTTTTATCTTTTGTGTTTCTTCATTAGGGAAGAAAAGATTTCCTTCCGTATCTTTTTTCGATCTAGCGAGAAGCCATGGTAAAGTTCGATCCGGCAAGGAGGAAATAATTGATGATGTGGATGAGTCAACAGATGATGCTGTAGAGGATTTAGGGATATACCTTTTGTCTTTCCAAACGGGAATCATCTCCGCATATGACTTTTGACCCAAAAAATGAGGATGAATGTTGGCAGCCTGAGACTTTCTTGCTCTTTCACTTTTAGCCTAATATGAAAACAAGTAACTAGTTAATATTCACAAAAAAAAAAAAAAAAATTGATTGTAACATATTATGTAATTGTAACGTACATATTATATACCTTAAACTCCTTAGAGCTACACTTTTTCACAAATTCGTCCCAAATCTCTTTCGTGATGAAAGGATAGAGCACGTACGGTTGCATATCATTGTTAGGCCCCAGCCTCGTTTTTGTGATCCATCGACTCACTAATCTTGACTTGAAATCTCTCCACCGCTTATCACAAGTAGTCAACACATCTCGTTTCTTCCTCTCATCCTCTTGTATTCCAAACTCTTTCTTCAATATATAAAATGAATCAATAATACACGATTAGTATAATTAACATGATTCAAATAAAATTAAAATAAAAGAATGCATTTTAAAAATACATAGGTTTACTTACTTTAGCATCTTCCCATAAACTATTTTTTAGGCCTTGTGGAACATCATCCCAACTATCGTACAAGATAGACACTTTGCTTCTACTGATTTCGCCGCAATGTGTCTTGTACGCACCAACATGATCCCCAATCTGACGCATCCAATCATCCCACTGAAGTACTCTTTGGACCCCGGGTTTGGAACGTATCCCTTTTGTAGGACCTCTAGGCTTGCTCACTCTTTTCTTCCTACTACCTCCATCAGTTATCTCGGTCTCAGAACGTGGCTGCCGATCATCATCGGATGCATCATGCATTATGTGATCTTCCATCACTACACCTGAAACCATAAAGCATAAAGACATGTTAGATTCATCAATGAAATAATACAAAATTATTTTAACGAAGCATAAAATATATAATTGAAGAATATAAACAATAGTAGTTGCAATAATATTACATTAGTTACCTATTAATCACTTTTTAATTTTCTTTGACAACGTAAAATCCCTCATTATGGTCTCGACGAATGTAATTCGTGTCCAGATCTTCCCCTAATGTACTTGGAATGACTACTGACGAAGCAATGACTTCATTGAATTGCTTATCGTATTCCTCTTCATCATGTACATCATCAATTCCAAGTATTCTCCTTTTTCCTTCAATGACAACAGACCATTTTGAATCGACGGGGTCAAGCATGTAGAATACTTGTTTTGCTTGTGATGCCAATATCAAAGAATCTTCATGATGCCCTAACCGGCTGAAATTGACTAATGTAAAAAAGTCATGTTCATCCTTCTTTACACCACGACGAATATCAAACCACTTGCATTGAAAGAGCGGAATCTTGAAGTCAACATAGTCAAGTTCTAATATATCTTCAATGAACCCGTAGTAAGACTTCATTCTCTCAATAATGGTTCTATCGCTTCTACTATTATACTCTGATGACAAAACCCCCAACGTAACACCACTGTTTTGCATTGTGGATTTGTCATCTTGTCGTTTAGTGTAAAATGAATAACCATTGATGTCATACCCTTCATAGGAAAGAACTTGCATCTTTGACCCATATGCCAACCATCTCAACGTATCTGATACATCATTTTTTGGGTCAGATAGTTGGTTCATAACTCGTTCTTTAAACCAATCAACGAACGACCGATTCTGCTCAATCATCAACTCACGTTCATTCTTAATTTGATACTGAACACTAAGCATCTTCTTGTGCTCATCTAAGTAAGGATGAACTTGTTTTAGATTTTCTAACACCAAAATTTCTGCTTTTCTTTTCAACTCTCCATCAAGACACAATCTTTTTCTCCCAATGGTACCACAACCAGCAAGCCTTCCTTCATGTCTAGATTTTGGCAATCCAATTGCTTGTGCACGTGCTAAATACTGACTTACATATTCAGATATTTCCTCCACAACTGTTCTTTGGACAATACTTGCTTTTGGTCTGGCTGGATTCATCACTTTTCCTTTGAGAGTACCCATATGCCTTTCGAAAGGCCACATATACCTCATACAAACAGGCCCACAAAGTTTAATTTCTCGGACAAGATGAATTATCAAATGAGGCATGATGTCAAAGAACGATAGTGGGAAGTACATTTCAAATCGACACATCGTCTCTATTACATCAGCTTGCAACTTATCTAGAGTGTTAGGATCAATCACCTTATTAGATATAGTTCTGAAGAAGAAACACAACTTTGTAATCGTGTATCTCACTTGGGAAGGCAAAATTCCTCGTATTGCAACAGGTAATAAATGCTTGCATCAAGATATGACAATCATGAGATTTCAAACCAACGAGTTTCAAGTCCTTCAAATGAGACAAGGTTTCGAAAATTTGACGAGTATCCAAAGCAGGGACCTTTAACCTATGCGAGAGACTCACAAAAACTCGTTTTCTCCTTCTTAGACAAAGTGTAGCAAGCTGGTGGCAGATAATCGCGTTGTCCCCGCTCCTGAGGTGCTAGTTCTGGTCTTCCCATTTCAGCCATGTCTTTCCGAGCTTTAACTCCATCCCTTGTCTTCCCGGGCATATTCAACAATGTTTCGACAATGGCATCACAAACATTTTTCTCAAAGTGCATTAGATCAAGACAATGTCTGACTTATAAGAATTTCCAATATGGGAGGTCCCAGAACTTAGATCTTTTCTTGTATAAGTTCTTTGAGACACTTTTGAAGGGCTTGCCAAACACTGTTTCAATATCTTTTACCCGATTAGAAACCTGTTTACCACACAAGGGTACATGGGCTTATCTCATCTCCACTTTTCCGTTGAACAACTTTTTCTTCTTACGAAATGAATGATCTAAAGGAAGCCATGTACGATAATGGAGGTATACATTCTTCCCACAATGATGTAACCGCTCATCAATCATATACTCATCACAAATAGGGCATGCCTTTGCTCCTTTAACAGATACCCTGATAAATTCCCGTAAGCCGGGAAATCAATAATCGTGCAAAATATCATGGCACGTAATGTGAAGTTAGTTTTCGTATACGCATCGAACATCGAAACACCTTCATCCCACAACAATTTCAGATCTTGAAGGAGTGGGTCAAGATACACATTTATGTCGTTTCCGGGTTGCTTAGGACCCGAAATAAGAAGCGATAGCAGAATAAATTTACGCTTCATACATAACCAGGGGGCAGATTATAAATGGTCAGTTGAACCGGCCAAGTGCTATGTTGGGTACCTAGTGTGCCAAAAGGGTTCATCCCATCTGTACAAGGTCCAAGCCTAAGATTTCGAGGTTCTTTACCAAAACCTGTGAACTTTCGGTCGATATTTCTCCATTGCGGAGAATCGACCGGATGTCTAAGCATCCCATCTTTCTTCCTCTTGTCCGCATGCCACCTTAATAATTTAGCATTATTTTCATCCGAAAATAAACGCCTAAATCTCGGAATGATTGGAAGATACCAAAGAACCTTCGCCGGAGTTTCTTTCTTTCTCACTCCCTCATCATCCTCTTTTATCTTGTACCAAGACTCTCCACACCTTACACACTCACCCAAATCCTTGTACTCATTTCGATACAGCACACAATCATTTGGACATGCATGTATCTTCTCATACTCCATACCTAATGGACACAACAATTTCTTTGCCTTATAGGTAGAGTTGGGAATTTCATTTCCTTCAGGTAGCAATTCTTGTAAAAAAGTGAACAACTCACTTAGACTTTTATCTGTCCAACTATACTTCGATTTCATATTGAACAATGTGAGGATGCCAGAAAGTTTACTGAAATTCTTACACCCCGGATACATAGGTTTGTCCGCTGCACTTAGAATACTATCATACATATGGGGACGATCGGTTCCTTCATCCTCCAAATTGTGCAACATCTCATCTACCCTATCATTCTCATCAACTACCCTTACATTCTCATTATCATTCTCTCCTTTTTCGATATCAACCTCAACCTCAACCTCAACCTCAACCTCAACCTCAACCTCAACCTCATCATCAATGTGATCAACATGCAAATCATCACACAAGCTAGTGGAGCTCATACCTGGATCATAAAACTCTCCATGCCATGTCCACCTAGTATAGTTGCTCTTAAACCCACGACGAATCAAATGATCCTTAATTTGATCCACATCACGATACCCCCTAGAGTTATTGCAATCACAACAAGGACACAAGACTAACTTTGACCCATTCCCGCAATTGATGTTCTAACGCAACTCGATAAATTCATCAACCCCTTGTAGAAATATTGCCGAAATCCGATTACCATACATCCAGTTTCGATCCATATTTATACACTAGAGACACCAAACAAGAACACAATCGATCACATCATTCAAAGTGTCTTATCAAATGCAGTCATGAATATTTGGGTCCTTATCACTCCAACCTAACCCATCCTTGAGTTTCTCATCTCACTAGTGAATGAACATTTGGTTTTCAATTCTAAGAAAAATCCGGCAACACTTCCCTACAGTTCTCCAAGTACACGATGAAGATAGTAGGTAAACTATCAACATATGTACCCAGAGAACGCTTAGGGAAATGAGCTAGATCTTTCTTAGAATAGAAAACCAAACATTCATTCACATCCTAAGTGAGATAAGAATCTCAAAGACAGTCCCAAACCGGGGACTATTCAAGACTTACTCCTAATGAGTAAGCCTCGAACGGGTATCTAGGCCAATGATGCACACATTGCAATTAAACAGCAAAAACCAATCCATTCCTTAGATTTCCCTCCCCACCGCATTAAGGTATGTCCATATAAGTTTGGTCATAATTCAACATATGCTTTCCCAATCACATAACCAAACAATTCACATATACTTTCCCAATCACATAATTCAACATTATAGGGACAAATAAAACAAATAAACATAAAGCAAAAGCTATAATATATATACCTCTGCTCTCAAGGAGCAGCGAAGACAAGCACAACGAGGTGAGCTTGGAGCACCAGCCGACAAGTAGAAGATGGAATGTGGCAACTGCATTAGGGCATTAACCAACCCACAAATTAAATAGTGATTAAGTCATAACTCATGAACATCAACTATCTAATATTAAGACATTAACAAATTAGAAATTAAGAAACAACATTAAGATTAAAGTAGAATTATTAAGATCAATGGTAAAAAACAAGAATGACTTGTGAATATAATTATATATTAGAAAGGAAGTATTTTAGAGCACTACAAACTATATAAATTCATGAGCACTACAAACTACAAACATCCTAAATATAATCTTAAATTTTAAACTACAAACTACAAATTAAACTACAAACATCCTAAATTCAATCTTAAAATTCAATCTTAAACTACGAACTACAATCACTCTACTAATACAATCACAAACTCCTTGATTAAGATCTAGCAAAAATAAGGAAAAAATTCCAAAAAAAAAAGACCAAAATTGGTATAAAAAAAAAAGACAAAAATAAGGAAAAAATAAAAAAAAGACTTACATTGCCGGAGACGGGGAGACGAAAAGCAGCGGCGGCGCGACGGCGAGCAGCGGTGGCGCGACGGGGGAGCGCGGCACGACGGGGGAGCGCCGTGACGTTCAGCAGCGGTGAGTGAGAGTGAGTGAGTGAGAGAAAGAGGAGTGCAAGCGAGAGAGAGTGAGTGAGAGAGAGAGGAGGACAGGCTTCTGTCACCGGCGAGAGGAGATGCCGGAGCAGCGGCGGCGTGACGGGGGAGATGTGTTCAGCAGCGCCGGCGAGTGTTTGCGGGAATTCGCATATACGAAATTAAAAACTACTACCTCTGTCCCAGAATAGTCTGAACACTTTCCTTTTATGTTTGTCCCAAATTAGTTTGAACACTTCCATTCTTGGCATGGTCCTACCATTAATATATTATTTTTTTACACATCTTTGGCTCACACTATACCTTTTATCAATAAAAAGTTACCCAACTTTCTCTCTCCTCTAATAAAAGATACCCCACCAACTCCTATCACATCTACTTTTTAAATAAAATAATATTTGATAACCACACCACAACTTATCACCTTAAACTACGTGTCCCAACAAGTGTTCAGATCTTTCTGGGACGGAGGGAGTATAAATAAGAGTCATCTGCGTCGGATGGGTTTATGGTCCGACGCAGATGACTAATTACTATTAATTTTTGGCTGGGCAGGCAAAATATACCAAACGTCATCTGCGTCGGATGGGGCTATGGTCCGACGCAGATGACTAATCAATAACTTTTGGCTGGGAGGCAAAATATACCAAACGTCATCTGCATCGGATGGGGCTATGGTCCGACGCAGATGACTAATCAATAAAATTACTTTGTTGGGCTACAAAAATTACAAAGCGTCATCTGCGTCGGATGGGTCTATGGTCTGACGCAGATGACTTATTTGCGTCACATGGAATCTTAATGCGATGCACATAGCGACCCCATTTGCGTCGTTTGCCTGTATACGTGCGACGCAAAACAGGCCTGTATAATTTTGCTAGGCTATTTGCGTCGGATTTTCTGTAGGATCCGACGCACATATATCATTTGCGTCAGTTGCTCTCTCGTGCGACGCAAATAATCAGACGCAAATCGTGAATTCTGTAGTAGTGATTCCTCACTTTCTCATTCAATTTTATTATCATTTACTCAAGTAAAAAGATATATATTCATCACTTCTTCTTTCAATATTATTTCCATTTTACAATTATCTATTGTTTTCCTAATTCCTATCATTTTATATAGTCTAGAGTAAAAAGATATATATTCCTCACTTTCTCATTCAATTTTATTTCCATTTTCTAATTCATTATTTTTTCCTAATTCCTATCGGATTTTTTTATTATGGAGTAAAAAGTTAGTTTAACACTTCAATCTAATATTTGAAGTATTGAACCCACATGATGAAAATTTATTATAGAGTAAGTTTGAAAAAAAAAAAAACGGATTTATTACACGTGCTCGGAATGACAGTGACCCACCATACCGAAAAAGTGACCCACAGGCCATATGTGTGGCTACCCTGAAGGTACAACGGGCAGCCTGTATCTCCTTGCGAATGCTCCATGTCGTCCCTGGTGAATTTGCTGGTGAAGCTGTTAATATATTGAGCTATGTTCTAAATGATGACTCGGTTATTGTCAGGTTAGAGGCTCTGAAGACAATTCATCATATGTCAACGTTTGGATGTCTAAAGATGCAAGAGGCACATGTGGACATGGTATGCCTCTAAATATTGCAATAAGCAAATTAGCTTTTTTTTTTTTGAATTATAGTCCACTGAGTCAACTTTTTTTAAAAAAAAAATATATCTTAATTTTTTATTGTGCTACTAAATGGTCATAAAATAAACTGCTAGTATTCTGATGTTATAGAAGCTGCATATTGGGGTCATGGATTAACAAGCATTAAAAATAATTTACATTGTCTTGCTGATTTAAGTGATAGCCTTGTCAGTTGTCAGTGCTAGTATACTGCAGAAGTATAATTTCTAAGGCATTTTTGCTTTCTGTCAATCCATTGCCTACTGAAATTGTAGAGATATTAATTTAGGAAGCTATCTATAATGTTAGAATTGTATTGTAGTAGGGTTTCCTAAATATTGTACCATATATATTGTGATGTGGTGGAATGAGAAAGGCAAGGTATTTTACCCTAATTCTACATGGTATCGGAGCCTACCTAGTTTTTTTTCTCTCTTGTTTCCCTCTTGGCCGTGATGGAGGATGATGTTGCCACACCAAAGCCTCCACCGCCACCCACCATTAACATAAACTCGCCCTTTTACCTTGGTACTGGTGACCGTCCAGGGGACTTTATTACCCCAACTCGGTTACGGCATGATAACTATGATGATTGGTCGTCTGACATACAAATGGCTCTCGAAGCTCGCCGTAAGTTCAGGTTTCTTGATCGTACTATCACGGAGGCTGCTCCTCTTTACACTGCCGCTGACTGGACGACGATCAACGCTATGTTGATCTCTTGGATCACAAACACCATCGACCCTGAGGTAAAAAGTACTCTATCTAAATTTCGTGAAGCTTTTCATTTCTGGAACCATCTTAAAACTAGGATTTGCATTAGTTAATGGCCCACGTATACATCAATTGAAATCATCTATTGCCCGTTGTGAACAAATGAAATTGATGCCGGTTTCTGCCTATTACGGAAAGCTTAATTGTTTGTCGCAAGAACTGCAAAAAAACGAGCCTATAATCTTGTGTTCTTGCTGTTCTTCTTGTTCGGCTGGGTCCCAGCATGCTCAACGTCGTGACACTCAACGACTGCATGATTTTCTCATGGGCTTGTATACTGATTATTACACTACTCTTCGCACGAGCATTCTCTCTACTGACCCACTGCCATCCCTTGATCGAGCCTATCAACTTGTGTCTCAGGATGAGCGAGTGTGTCTTGCTCGTGGGGGGTTGATGACAAGCCTCAAGAGGCTCTTGGATTTGCGGTGACTGCTGGCCGTGGATGTGGTTGGGCTGACCATCCGGTTTGTTTGCACTGCCACAAAGTTGGCCACGAGATGGCCAAGTGCTGGTCTTTAGTGCGTGTCCTTATTGTAAGAAGCATATGGGCACGCCCCTGAAACATGCTATGAGGTCGTGGGTTATCCGACCAAAAATGATTCGAGCAAGGGAGGATCTCGGCCCTCTGGTGGTTCTCAAGGACGTGGCATGGTCAAAGCGCATGCTACTTCTACTTCTATGGTGCCTTCATCCTCGGCTTCTAATGCCTTTTCTTCTCAGCTCTTCACCACGGATCAGTGGAAGGCGCTTGCCGGTTTATTCGGTAATTCTAAAGTTCCTGAGGATCGCTTGAATGGTACGGTTTCCTCTGATTCATGGATTATTGACACTGGTTCCACTCATCATGTCACTGGTGATAAATCTTGGTTGTTTGACTTAGTTGATATTCCTGCTTGTCCTGTGGGTCTTCCTAATGGTGCTACTGTTCTTGCTACTCAAACTGGTTCTGTTCGTCTTTCTGCCACTATTATGCTGCATGATGTATTATATGTGCCTATTTTCAGTTGCAATTTACTTTCGGTTTTACAATTATCTCATGATATGGATTGTATTGTACAATTTAACTCCTCTATGTGTGCTATACAGGACCATCTGAGGGAGCTGATTGGAACGGAACGTAGACGGAATGGACTTTACTATTTCCGTGGAGGAGATTCGATTTTGCAAGTTTCGACAAATGTTGTTTCTTCAGATTTGGAGTTGTGGCATAGGCGCTTGGGTCATCCTTCTGAAAGAGTAGTGAAGTTGCTTCCTCTTCTTCGTGGTCATAGAGGTAGTTTGAATAAAGCATGTGAAGTATGTTTTCGTGCTAAGAATCCTAGGGATAGGTTTCCTTTGAGTGAGAATAAGGCTAGTAGAATTTTTGAAAAGATTCATTGTGATTTATAGGGTCCTTATCGTTATGCATCCTCTTGTGGTGCACGATATTTTTTTTTACCATTGTTGATGATTATTCTCGTGCCGTTTGGATTTATTTGATGGATGATAAAACTGAAGTTTTTCGCATGTTTAAGACTTTTGTGGCTATGGTTGAGCATCAATTCTCTCAAACTATTAAAATTGTGCAAAGTGACAATGGTACTGAGTTCAATTGTTTGCTTGAATATTTTTTTGCCTCTGGTATCATATTTCAAACTTCATCTACGGCCACACCTCAGCCAAATAGGAGGGTTGGGCGCAAACATAAACATATTTTGAATGTTGGGAGGGCTTTACGGTTTCAAGCCAACTTATCTATTTATTTTTGGGGGGAGAGTGTCCTTGTCGCAGCTCATCTCATAAACTGTACTCCTTCTCCTATGCTTCAAAATAAGTCACCTTTTGAAATTCTTCACAATTACACTCCTGCATATGAGGCTATTCGTGTTTTTGGTTGCTTATGCTTTGCTCATAATCACAAAACCAAAGGTGATAAATTTGCAAGTCGAAGTCACAAATGTGTGTTTGTGGGGTATCCTTTTGGTAAAAAGGGATGGAAGTTATTTGATCTTGACACAAAGGAGTTTTTTGTGTCTCGTGATGTGGATTTTTTTGAAGATGTTTATCCCTTTCTTACTCCGGAGAATGTTAATATCGTGTTTCATGATGTTATGCCCATGGATAATGTTCCCATTGACTTTGATTTTGAGGAATTTGAGTCTCTTCTCACTGATATGCCTGTCTCTATGTCCAGCCCACAAACATTACCCAACTCCACTCCTCCTGCCCAACCCCACTTGTCATCAAGTTCCTTACAAGAACCTGCGTCCAACTCTCAAGTACAGTCCACAAATTCGCCCTTGTCCAGCCCACAAAACGCCCCTCCTTCTCCGAACTCCACAAATCAGCCTCAATCTCCTACTGGGCTTGGGCCCATTTCCTCTCCTGACCCGCGCGTTGTCTCTGTTCCAGCGTCTCCTGCTGGGCCTGGACCCGTGTCTCATCCTGCCCCGCGTGATGACCATGCTGCACCATCTTCTGTTGGGCCTCATGTTACTCTCTAACCTAGCACTCCTTTTCACTTCTCGCTGGACCCTTCGGTTCAGCCCACTGACACGCCGCAACCCATTTCCTCTACTCCTGAGCTGGGCTGTGGCAAAAGGGATAAAATTCCCTCGGTTTTGTTGAAGAATTTTGTGACTCACTCCGTTATTGCTGAAAGTCCATCTCCGTCTACTCCGTCTCCTCCGTCTCCTTCAGGTACTCCCTATCCTATAGCTCACTATATAAATTGTGCAAACTTTTCTGTGAATTATCGAAAGTTTCTTGCTGCTGTTGTCTCTGGCACTGACCCCAGGTCCTTCAAGGAGGCTATGCGAGATCCTGGTTGGAAAGCTTCTATGCAGGATGAGATTCGTGCTCTTGAAGATAATGACACTTGGACTTTGCAAGAATTGCCTCCTGGCAAGCGTGCTTTGGGCAGTCAATGGGTGTACCGCACTAAGTACTTGTCTAATGGGGAGATTGAACGTCTCAAATTGCGGTTGGTTGTTTTGGGCAATCATCAGGAGGCTGGTATTGATTACATTGAGACCTTTGCTCCTGTTGCAAAGATGACTATTGTTCGTGCTTTTCTTGCTATTGCGGCCTCTAAAAAATGGGAACTTCATCAAATGGATGTTCATAATGCATTTCTTCATGGTGATCTCAATGAAGAGGTGTATATGAAGCTTCCTCCTGGTTTTGAGTGCTCGAATCCTCGATTGGTCTGCCGTCTTCGTAAGTCTCTTTATGATCTCAAATAAGCTCCTTGCTATTGGTTTGCCAAGTTGATTTCCGCCTTGAAAGGGTATGGTTTTCTTCAATCCTACTCTGATTACTCTCTCTTGACTTTCACCCGTGGCATTACTCAGATAAATGTGTTGGTCTATGTTGATGATTTGATCATTTCTGGTAATGATTCCGCTGCTCTTACTACTTTCAAAGCTTATCTGAGTGACTACTTTAAGATGAAGGATCTTGGTCCTCTCAAATATTTTCTTGGCATTGAGGTTGCTCGGACTTCTGTTGGTCTGTTCTTATGTCAACGCAAATATAATCTTGACATCATTTCTGAGGTTGGTCTATTGGGTGCTAAGCCTTGTGGTTTTCCTATTGAGCAAAATCATCGTCTTGCTCATGCCACCGATCCCCTATTGGCTGACGCTGCTGCATATCGCTGTCTCGTTGGGCGCTTGATTTACTTGGTTGTTACTCGACCTGATCTCGCCTATTCTATGAATGTTTTATCTCAGTTTATGCAGGATCCTCTTCAGAATCACTGGGATGCCGCTTTACGCGTGGTTCGATATTTGAAAGGCTCGACAGGTCAAGGTTTATTACTTTGCTCTGACAGTGAGCTTTCTCTTCAAGGCTGATGTGACTCAGATTGGGCTGCTTGTCCTGTTACTAAACGTTCTTTGACTGGATGGATTGTGTTATTGGTTAATTCTCCTGTTTCATGGAAGACAAAGAAGCAGCATACGGTTGCCCGCTTATCTGCAGAGGCGGAATACCGTTCTATGGTTGTCATTACTTGTGAGTTGAAGTGGTTAAAGGGTTTGCTACTTAGTTTGGGAGTTCATCACCCCAAATCTATTCCTTTGTTCTGTGATAGCCAATCTGCGCTTCATTTGGCCCACAATCCCGTGTTTCATGAACGTACAAAACACATTGAGGTTGACTGTCATTTTGTGCGTGATGCCATTCTTGATGGTCTTATTACCCCCTCCTATGTTTCTAATAAAGCTCAATTGGCCGATATTTTCACTAAAGCTCTTGGCAAGTCTCAATTTGATCTTCTTTTGTCCAAGTTGGGCATTTTCGAACCCTCAAATGCTCTAACTTGAGGGAGGGTGTAGAGATATTAATTTAGGAAGTTACCTAATGTTAGGATTGTATTGTAGTAGGGTTTCCTAAATATTGTACCATATATATTGTGATGTGGTTGAATGAGAAAGGCGAGGTATTTTACCCTAATTCTACATATTTCATATGATGGTGTCATGCTGCAAAGCTTATATGTCTTTTAGAATCTCTTATAGCCTTTTCATATATTTTGAGTGTCTTTCATTGTTGATTTTGATCTCATGTTTGGGTCTTGGGTCTATATGCATGAGCTTCTGACCTTCTATCGTATAAGGCATAAGAGCTGATTTTTCCTAGTTTATAGCCGTTTGGTGCGGAAATTTCACATAATTGAGGTTTATTGTTTAACCTAACTTAGCTAAGGTGCCCTGCAAGTGTCTTAAAGTTTGCGCTAAAGTATGGGTTACTATCTCACAGCAAGTTGCTGCTTCTTTTTTACAGGTATGCACAACAACAGCAGAAACAACAACACAACAACATCAGCAACAGCAGCAACAAAAACAACAGCAGCAATAAAACATTGGCAACAGCATGCATCACAACCTCAAAGAAGAGATGGTGCCCATCTGCTCAATGGCACTGCTAAGAGCTGGCGGGAAATAGTCCCTCTTACCTTTTTTAATAGGAATATCTACCATGTTTTAGTTTGATGTTGAATATTATAATTGGTAACAATTTTTATGTATATGTAATTATTTATGCCTCAATAAAGTGAGATTTTTGCCTCAATAAAATGAGTATTGATACTTTTTTTCCACTACAATTGTTTTTGAATCAATTAAGAACAAAAAAATGCAAAAAATTTTTTTTTTTTGGGTGCTTAACTGCTCCGATTTTGATAGGAAACCGGATCAGTTTATCATTGTTAACCGCTGCTAGCGCATCCGATCCGGACCAAAACTGGATCGGTAAGTCCGGTTTTGACCGGATCGGATGGGCTTTTTTCCACTAGTGATTTGTCTGGAAACCTTAACCTGTATGATTAATGAGGCCTGCCTTAGGGGGAAGTTGACATGTGCCAGTGTCTTACTTGCTTTTTGCTGATGATCTACTCTTGTTTGGTAGAGTAGATGAGCAAACGGCTTTCACTGTTCGTAAGGTGTTAGAGAGATTTTGTTAGGAGTCGGGGCAGAAAATTAATGAGGCAAATAGTAAGCTAATCTTTTCACCTAACACGGACAATGAGCATAGGGGGCTGCTTATGGATACGCTGAGTGTGGGAGAGAGTACTACCCTCGGGATGTATTTAGGTGATCTCCCGATCTCTCACAAACGCCCTACGAGGAACCAAGTCCAATTTGTTGTGGATAAAGTTAGAGCTCGCTTAGCAAATTGGAAAACAATTACCTATCCAAAGCTGGTCGGCTTTGCTTGATCTCTTCCAATCTTTCAACTATCCCAACATATTATATGCAGGCCTTTGTCTTTCCGGCTAGCACCTTGAATGACCTCGATAGTGTATGTAATAACTTTCTATGGGGGGATGGGGGGGTAAGAAGAAAATCCATCTTGTTAATCGCCAAAAGACGTTCTTGCCAAAGTCTGGGGGGGATTGGGGATTACATGCCAGTCTTGGGTGAATATGGCGTATATGGCTAAATTAGGCTGGAAAGTATCCGAGGGTCCCTCTAACTTGGCCCAAGAATGCATTAGATCTAAATACATCCATGATCAGTGTGTTACAAAGTTCAAAAATGGGTCAGTAGTGTGAAAGAACATTGGGAAGGGGTGGGACCTTCTTAGCAAGAATAGTGCCTGGCATTTAGGTAATCGCAAATCCATTGACTTCTGGCATGATGATTGGATTTCTATAGGCCCTCTTCGGAGTTTGGGTGCAGGGACCTTTAACCCCTGTTGAGGAGTCTAGGAAAGTGTGTAGTATTGTATCGGGAGGTGTGTGGGATTTTGCCATTCTCTTACTTGAACTTCCTACGAGCATCATATATCGTATCCTTAGTATCCCTCCTCCCCCTGAGTCAGCCCAGGAAGATCTCCTTGTCCGTAACTTTGTCACCCCTAAAGGTTTTGCCTTGAATCTAGCATATCATGCTCTTTTACCGAACCTAGTCTGATGAAGAAGATATTGACCTCTTGTGGCTATGGAAAAGCCCCGTGGAACCAAACATAAAGTTCTTCATGTGGCTCCTATGGTAAGATAGGATTCCCCATCATCATTTGTTGGCTATTCGCCATATTATTTAGGATTCCACTTGCCCTAGATGCAAACATCATACGAAAAACTCGACCCATATCATTAGGGAATGTCAGAGTATTAATTCCATTTGGGGCATGCCAAAATTCCTCAGGTGGGAGACCGTAATTTCAAGTCTTGGATTAGGGCCCATATGCTATCAAAGGTTGAGTTTCGAGGCATTCCCTGGAGGTGTGTCTTCCCCTATATTTGTCATGAGATCTGGAAGGACAGTAATAAATGTGTGTTTAAGGGCCAAAATCCCTCTCATGTGAACTGTTTTATTGTTCGGGCTATGAGTGAGGCGATATTGCTTAGCATCACCACAGGTCAACCTTCTCTCTTGTCCATCCCCTCCAATTTAGAGTTTACTCACCCCCGGGATTACCTCATGATACATGTCGACGCTTCTTTTATTGGGCTGAGGGACGTGGTGGGCATTGACGGCGTTGTTCGCCAGGGCAGGGGCCAGTGGATTATGGGGTTCGGGAATTTTTTTTTTTTACTAACCATTCTTTGATGGCAGAAATTCTTGCAATACTGGAAGCAATGCACATAGTAGAGGCACACAATTTGAGCCCTTCTATTATATATACAGATTGTTTAATTGCAGTGAACTTAATTCATAGTGAAGACTCTGCTGACATGTATTCCAATATGATCAACGCTTGTAGGCAGTGGCACAGGCGATTCCCGAAGATTCAGATTAAGCATTGTAATAGACGGTTTAGTTATGTAGCAGATAGCCTTGCGAAATCTTGTAGGTCCATGTATGCGGAATGTGTGGTAACTAGGATTTTCCCCAACCCTCTAGTTGTTGTGTTGAACACTTAACTTCGGATTGTAATATTTTGAATTCTAATATGTAATGTATAGGCACTTTGTATACAAAAAAAAAAAAAACCTATTAGCATGAAGAGGAGTAGCGAAACCTTATCTTTTATCAAAGCAGCTGGAAAGGAATATTTCACAGAAACACTAGTACTGGACAACATGAAAATGTACTCACATCATGAATATTTGTCTCACGGCTGCAATATTCTTTATTTACAGGTGAGGTTGTCGAGGCAACCAACCGTCTAACTCTCCAAAAGATTCGGACATTTTTTGATTGGTAATTACGTCTCTTCGGATTGGTAATATATAGAAAAAGAAAATTTCTCAAATTATTAATACTCAAATAGTACCATTTTTAGTACCAGCTAGCATTTTGGCCCGGAGAATGCTCCGGGTCAGTTATAATTATCAAATATATTAGGGTAATATAATGCACGATGTCCCTACTGCTGATTATATGTCATTAATTTCGTTTAATTTTTTTAATTTATTGGAACTAATTTAACTTATACATAGTTTAATGCTCGGAGGGAATATTCACAAATTAGATTAGTTCCAGTAGATTATAAAAAGTAGACGAAATTAATGACGAACCACTATGCATTAGAAAAGGTAAGTTTGAGGGTACCGTGTGAAATTTCTAAAAGGTTGGGGTACAATGTAGAAATTGAAAAAACACAAGGATACAACGTAGAATAATCCAATATATTATTATTCATAAATTGCATAATTGATTCTATTAGCTTTTCGCAATATTTTGTCTAGTGCGAAATTGGAAAAATAAACGTTATGGCATGATAAATTGTTTAGAAAAAACTAAGGAATTGGAGATAAAAATAACAATTTCAATGGAATTAAATTTGGGTAAGAGAATGTTATTACTTAATAAAAGGGTTAAAGATCAAAAAGCTTGTCTACATATTTTTATAATTACATACAATTATAAGACTTTATTATGTTTTACTTTGAAATATTAAGCATTGAAATTGTAATGGATTAGTGGTTAAACTCTCACATTTTATTTCAAAGGTCATGTGTTCGAATTCTAGTAACTACACATTGTTAATATTTTTGATTGAGATTATAAACATATGTATTAGAAGCTTGAGAAGAGTGCTACGTGGCGCAGTTTCTTTGATAGGAACGCCTTTTAATATATTTGTATAGATTGAAAGAGACGTAAATATCAAATGGTACCTGATTTTAGAAGACTCAGACTGTTGATCACCAACAATTTCCTATTTACAGTCCTATCAAGAGTTGGGATATGCGTCTACTTACACAAATATTTGGAGTATATACACCCTTCCTCCATTAATTGGTTTGGTTTCTCGTTTACTTATTACATGCTCTCCGACATACATATATATTTCACCATTTATATATCTAATTATTTATCAATATAATTAAACCATTAAAAATTAGATACTTCCTCTGTTTCAACAGTTTGACTTTCACGTATGACAACACACAACTTTGACCATTGATATCTCTAATCATATATTTGATTTGTAAAATTTATAAAAAAATGGTATTATGAAAATATTCATTGAACAAAAAGTATGGAAGGAGACAAGTGTAAAGCCGAGTTTTGGTGCATCATACTACATACATGTGATGATGCCACAAGTTTTCCGTTCAAGCAACAATGGCCAATATTAGTTTTTGTCCAGCTGTATGAATGTATGATGCACCAAGTATCAAGTTATAACGGTCATGGTGATTACAAAGCTTAACTGTAGTTACTTTTCTGGTTTTTTTCTTCTAGATTTAATGGTGATGTTTGTGTATCCTAGTTATGATGGGTAACTGTGACGTTTAGTCTATAAATTGGGGTTTAGGCCGCTAGACTAGAGTGAAACAGATATATATTTGGCGGTACTGTGCAAGGAACCATCGATTGAGGAAACAAGTTCAATTCGTGAAAATCACCTACTTGTGAGTTATATTTTACTCCTTCCCTTGAGTTAAAGTACATAATTAGGACCTAACGGCCTTTTGCTTTTTTTTTTTTCATATTTAGGACCTCGACTTTTATTTTTCATCGTTTGGAAGCCCATATCACTTTCTAGTTAATTGACGTATTGTAGTAAGTGGCGGGCTACTTTGATTGGGATACAATGCGATCAATTAAGGGAGGGTAAAAAACAATTTTTTGGATCGATATAATTTTAATTGTATCACTTGGTATTTCATTCAAGTAAGTTAATCTTTTTCATGGGTATTGGTATATTTAAAAAAAAAACCCAGATCCTTTGATTGGGATACAATGTGATTAATTAGGGGAGAGTAAAAAACAATTTGGATCGGTAATTTTTATTGGAGTTAGGAGCGCAAGCAGAAGCAAATAGTGATAATGAGAAAAATATGTAAAAGATGGACAAGATAAGTACAAATAAACACACAATTTAACGTGGAAAAAACCCTCAAAAGAGAGAAAAAACCCACGACGACGAGCACTAATATTATCCAATATATGAGAAAGGGTATAAGAGTACAACCCCGAAGGATAATAAGAGTATGTATGACTCTCTAACTAATATTGGATCAAATTTGAGCTAATATGTGTATGGGTATTGTGTGTATAGCTCTTATGTGTTGTGTGTAATGAAACAAGAGGAGCATGATGGGTATTTATAATAAGCTACAAGTTGTCATAAACCTTGACCTTGGAGACCAAGTATTTGCATTAACCTTGGAGCCCGAGGACATGAGTAATAACCTTGGAGGCCAACGGTCTTCACAAGCCTTGGAGACCAAGGGTCTTCAAAGTCTTGGAGAAAAAAGGAAATAACTTGCAGTAGCTATAATTGGTGATATTTATCCAACAATTTTAACTGTATCACTTGATATTTCATTCAAATAAATCAAACTTTTTCATGGGTATTGGTATGGGTGTTCAAAAGACAATTGATTCGTTGACCGCCAACTCGCATCCAAAAATTCGGGTAATAAAGTGTTTTTTTTTTCCATTTTTAGTGGGCGGGGGTACCCGACCCATAAAATAGCCTAAACTGGCGGGTTGGGTAATAGCCTGATAGGGCGTGTTTGTAAGTGAACCGGGTACCTGAATACCCGCCTCCTTTGTTTTCTCGGATTTTTCCTGGCTCCCTGTAAGCTGCCTTAGTTTTGTCTCAGTAAATGACTCACTCGACTCGAGCAATCTTAATGCACAATGCCCTTACCATTTCAATAAGTAAGGTCGATAAGGAAAAGAGAGTGGATAATGTGAACTTGATAAACACATTGATGATTTATGTATAATAGCTTTAAATTCCTTAAAAAAAAAATGTATATTAGCTTTAATAGTCATTTAAAGATTACAAAAGATATAATTTAGCCTAACTTAGACCCTGTTCTTTTGGACTTACTTTCAGTTCAGTTTCACTTCAGACACTTTCTCATGTTTAGTTTTCTCTCAATTTAGATCATTTCAGTTTCAGTTTAGTTCTGTTTAGTTCAATTCAATTCAATTCATTTCAATTTACTTTAGTTCAAGTTCTCTCAGTCCAAAAGAACGGGGCCTTAATCCAACGAGCAAGGAAAGCAAAGCAGAATATACATTTGCCAAATCATACGCCTATAATCAATGATAGAATTTATGCAATGAAGGAAAAATATTATGTAGAAGTAGAACTTATGGAGATATGCAATGAGTATATAGAGATTATTAAGGGGTATGCAAATTTGTATCAGTTGGCATGTGGGTGCTTGAATGAGGTTGGTAGTCATTTATTGTCTATCGATGAGTGCTTCAAATAAATTTGGCATTGGCCGACATTAGGAGTTACAAAAATTCACATAATTTTATTTATTAAGTTTTTATTGTAAAATGAATCAATAAGGTAATACTAATTGGTAAAATTTTGTAAAAATAAAAAAGGTAAAGAAGGTTAAGAATTTATGAAAAAAAAAAAATTCATTCATATCCGTTATTTAGGATGAAAATAGAAAAGATTAAAATAGAGGTTATGTTGAGTTTCAAGTGTAATGTTTGACAATAAGATATATACGAAGAATTATTTCACATTTGGGATTTTGGGTATGTTCTCCTCAACTTATTAAAATAAGTTTCAGCTTAAATAAGTGAAGTTCAACAAAAAATTAAGTTTCGGCTAAGCAAAAAATAAGTTAAGTTTATTAAAGATAAGTTAAGTTCAGCAAAAATATGTTGAAGATCGAACAAACCCTTAGGGTTAAATTTGCATTTTTTTTTTCGTTAAACGAAAATAAAGCTTGATTCATATTGCGGAATGAAGATCTAATTTGTTTTACTTTATAAATGATAAAGCACATGCTAAGTACTAAGAAGAGTTGTGGTATAAACAAGAGCATAGGACTAATAGGAGTTACTTCTTAATTTTATTAAAGAATTGTTAGACTAAATTTTTGTGCTCAATCTGGATGAATAGTCTTAATTCTGTAGTTTGCTGCCTATTTTGGATGGCTTAAAGAACTTAACTTTATTTGTTAATACTTAGAGGATTTGTTGGATTTATATTAAGAAGCAAGAAGTTAGTATTAGAAGGAACGAAATATCTATCTATCTATATATACTAATATATTAAAAGGCGTCCTAACTAAGAAAAGGTTCCACGTGACGCTCTCCATTAAGATTCTTTAATCCATGTAATTCACATACAATAAAAAAATTAGAAAATGCTTTGTATAAGATTTGATCCCGTGACTTCAAGCTCATATTAAAGTCTTAACCATTAAACGAAGTCATATTTGGTGTTATCATTTTAAGTAAAATATTAATAAATAAAAAACATCAATACGCGGGGAACAGCCCGGGCCAAAAAAACTAGTTGAAATATTATTACTTGGTGTATATATTTGACATCGACAATTTGTTTTTGCATATCTTTAATGCTTTTCTTTATGGATTTCCTATGCTTTTTTTAACCTATTAAGTATAAGAAAATTTTGCTTTTAAAATTTTTAAAAGTTAGGAAGTAACCTTGTGTTAGAGGGTGGTCAAAGACTCAAAAGTACCGAAAAACCAAGTTCGGGTCCCAAAAGATGAGGTCTTCATGAAAGATTAAAAGGCTAAGTCCCAATTATGCTTAACTTACACTTAGTATCTTGTTATCAAATTATAAGTTTTGCCTGTATTTGGAAGTATGTGTTGGTTCCTTAGAACCATATAAACCAACACTCTTTCATCTTACCTTAAAAAAAAATATATATATACTTCCTCCACTTTTGTTTAGTTGCAACACTTTTCTAAAAGGGAAATAATTAATTAGTTGCAACACTTTCAACTTTTGCTTTTCCTTTCTCTCTATCTCTCTCCAATCACATGGGGCCCTCTTTTTTTTCCCTCTCTACCTCTCTCCTACCCAAATTTTGCATTGGAGTTGATGAAAAAAAAAGTGTTGCAACTAAAAAAAAGGGAGGAAGTATATATATATATATATATATATATATATATATACATACATATATATATATATATACATACACCAACACTCTCATTAATAGAAACATGTAACCGCTGCAGTACACAAAAAAAATTTAGTAGCGGAGTAGAGATGTTTATCCCCCCATCCCGATAAAAGTAGGTAAACATGAATTAATTCTAATTCCCACATTATGAAAAAAAAAAAAAAAAAAGTCCCAGGAAAAAATATTCCTATTTGGCCAACATATTTGAAAATATAGTCTACTTTTGTTGTATTTATATCAATGTATATTTAAAAATATCTAAAGTTGCAAATTTTATATGCATGTATCAAAATTTCATTATATTTGTATCAATTGTCAAATTACAAATGGTCTTGATATTATGCAAAACCAAATTTAAATAACCAAAAAAGATACTGAATGTTATTTCAAGGAGACGGAGGAACTAAATTTTCTCATAGAATGGCACTGTTTGGGAAGCATTTTACGTACCTTAATTAAATTTTTTGATTAGTAAAGATAATTGGTCCGAAGACCAACCCCTGCTAGGCTAATAGCCTGCAGGGCACACTAGCTCAGAGGCTGGGTACAAAGCTAAACAGCCCAGAAGTAAATGCCCCAACATATTGTTGGGATGAGGATTCGAACCCTGGGCAATGCCCTGGAATTCTGGGTGGTACTCCACTGAGCTACCACATCTCCCTCACGTACCTTAATTAAATAATAAGGTGCTAACATATTTTAGGTGTTACAATGATTATTAGTGTTTGGGGAGTACCTAAAATAAAACTTCAGGTGGTTCAAATGACTTAAATGATAAGTTAAAATTTTAACCTTTTTTAAAATCAGGTGACTGAAATTTGGAAACTTTTTTAAAATGTTTGACAACAACTAATTTTTGCCAAAATATAATGTATCAACTTAAGCAACTAATTTTGCCAAACAGTTAAATTAATCAGCTACCTTATCAGATCCAGCACCTCATTAGTTTCAGTTTTATCTTATCAGTTTAAGTTAATTTATCAGTTTCAGTTTATTAAGAGCTAGTATTGCCGAACAGAATACCTGTCTTTTTAAACTAATTTTTTTCTCTTTTAATTTGTTCTACTTTGCTTATGTTTTTAGATCTACTACGTTCCTAATTCAAAGTTCATGGCCATCAGATGCCACTACACCTAGATAACAGCAGGTCAGTCTTATCATGATTCATTTTGACTAAAGAGTTTAGTCGTTTTGGGGTTGATTTGTTCAAACATGCTATTATACTTCTGGCTTTGCTCACAACTCGTTCATTTTTTTTTGGTAAGGAGGATGTTTCATAGATATATTTTTGCAGACAACACTCTGTGATCAAAACGCTGACAACTTAATTATTTAGAAAGGGATAATGGTAATTGTAAAATTTTAGTGAAACACTATCTAAATGAATGGCATTATGGCACTATGGATCATTGCATTACGTGTTTGAGAAGTACCACTTTAGCAAACGTTAATGTAAATCTAAAGATAACGTTTGTTTGGTTGAGAAGCTTTTAGTTGTACGGTTTACCATGCAAGATTTATAGTAATGATAGGAAATTTATTTTCTTTTATGAAGAGTGTGTCTGTGTGTGAATTCTTTCCTGTTGTTCTTGTTTTTAACTCATTGGTCAAAATTGTTGGTCATGTTTATTAAGGATCTTTTAGGTTTTCTATAATTGTTCTTGTGAGGTATAAGAGTACAAAAAAAGCCTAATAGGCCCATCGCATGCTATTTTACAGTGTGGGCTCGAGACATTGGTGGAAAACGATGATAAAAGGAAATGAATATTGAATAATTCAAGTTACATTTTTCAAGAAATTGTTCTTATGAAAGGAGAAAGCATATAAGTGGTCCCTAATATAGAATATATGACAGCTTGTATACTTGATATCATAGGCGGATCTATAGGGGGTGCAAGGGGTACAGCTGTACCCCCATTATTTTTGGAAAATAATGAAAACAAATCAATATGTTGAGACTTGTCTTGCTGGTAGCGGAAGGGAAAAGAAAGATTAGTGGATGGATGGGGAGGTCTTGAGTTCGAAACCCCACAAAGTTCTTTTTTTTGCTTTTAATTACTCCCCTTTAACTCAGGTTTAATTTATCTTCAACACTTCTACTATATACTACTCCCTATGGGCCTATGGCTATTAGTCTACAACTACAAATTTATAAGTAAGCTTACTCTGCAACTACAAATTTATAAGTAAGCTTACTCTGCAACTACAAATTCATAAGCCGCCCACAAAGATCAAAGATCAAAGCTCCAAACTAATATTTTTGTCTCTAATTTTTTTTCCCTCAAATTTTCCTCATTTATATACTTAAACAACTGTTTTTAAATTGAACAACTTATTTTTAAAGTTTTGATTATTTAAATTGAAACATTGAACAATTAAATAGTTAGCAATTATATCTAAGTTCTTACTCAAACTTAGGCAAACAAAAATGTTAACAAAGCTTTATTTTGAAAAAAAAAAATTTGACGAGTCTAACTACTTACGTATTCGTACCCCCATGAGTAAATTCCTAGATACGCCACTGCAGTTGATATGATAGGTTGTATAATTCTTCAGCGGCTTGGCTTGACTCACTTGGTGGGGATTCCACCTCTTGATCTCAACTTCTCAAGGTTAGGGAATCGAATTCCATCAAGTGAGGTGAACTTAGAGGAGGATTCCCATTACCATTTCTCCTTCTTCAAAGTGCTTGGCCATTTAGGTCAAGCCCTACACAAGAGACAACATAAAGATTATTGATCATATAAAAAAATATCCTAGGTTTAACATGAACACAAAACAACCTTTTTGGCCTGAACTTTAGATCTTCCAAAGTCCAAATTTTCAATGAAATGAGATGGAGAGTAAAGCGAGCTGTTGCAGAGGAGAAGTCAAAAAGCTTTTCCTACAAAACGACACTTGCTCAATTCAAGTTTAGGCAGCAGGTCTCCTGTGATCCTGTTTGACTTAAGATATCATGAAACGGGCCGGTAGCAATTTGGCATCCAAGCCTCATTTTGTTTGACGTTGTGGGTCTCTCATTACTGTATCAATTTCTGCTGCGGCCTTTATTTACTAAAAAAACAATTCTATTAAACGAATCTTGAATTCCGGTCCCTTCGGTCTCAAGTCGTATGCCATATTCTTTTCATGTTATCTTAACGATGTTAGCCAAATTCTCTTCGTGTTTTCTTAACTTATTTAAACTAATCTGAACTTATTATATCTTAGTCCCCTATATTTTGTTCAACTATAAAAAAAAGTGAAATAAGTTCTGATAAGGTCTAGTATGTTCAGATAAATTCACTTAAGTAAAGATAAGGTTTGATACACTTAGAAAACAAGGTCTGATATGTTCAGAAAAAAGTCTAATAAGTTAAATAAATTCAGATTAGTTCTAATAAGTTTTGATAAGCAAAAATAAATTGAAAAGAAAATGACCCTTATCTAAACTTATTTGACCTTTTATTTTGCAAGTGTGTCAGAACTTTTTTTTTTTGTTGAATTGAACTTACGTGTATCTATTTGACCTTTTCTGAACCTATTTTATCTTATACGGAGTAGTAATGAATTTAACGAAACAGGGACGTACTCCCACAAATAATCCATTCTTAAAAGATGTTCGTACTTTTTGTTTCAGTTTGTTTCCCGAATATATATTTACTTTTACTTTATGCTCTGTTTAGTAAATATTTGTTCTCTTTACACACAACTTCTTTCACTTGTTGGACCAACAATCTCAAAACCATATTCTCATTTTTGCCTTGGTTTTTGTTGCTATGGTATATAGGAAGATTTCTAGACAAATATCTATACTGATATATTAAAAGAAAGTTCTTGATAAAGTATAGATTGCCACGTGGAACTCCCCTATTTACTAGCAGTATGCAATGTCATGTACTTAACAAGGAATATGTTCTACAAAATTTTGTGTAGTAAGATTCGAAAATGTGACCAATAAGTTGTAAAATAGACATCTTACCATCTTAACCAACTATTAGATGTGATTTTTACTCCAGATAAATATATATAACTTGGAGCATAAATATACATAACAAAGTAATTTGAAATAAATATAAGCTCAAAACATAGAAAATTATTCAAAGTAAAAACTCGGGGCTTCTCCCGAGCTACACACTAGTTATTGATTAAAAGTTATGAGTTCTTATTGAAGCGAATGTATGGTGGCACATCTCATGTGTTAATTAAACTTTTTATAAGAATTTTATACTTTTGAATAAGATACTTATTATAATTACATAATACAATAGTTAACAATATATGAATATTATGGAAATAATTTATACAATTTACAACCTCAAATGCCTTTTAACAATATATATACAACATGATTTCCTGTCGGCTGTCCCGATCCTCTTCCCCTCTACTCCCATGGGAACTTTATCTTACCAATATATATATTTGTCTATACATAATCTAGATCTATGCAAATACATTTCAATTATTTCCTTACCATTGGTTTTCTCTTTCTCTGACCAACTTTCCTCTCAATTGTCCGTAAGAATGCTTTAAGGCGGTCCTTTGTTCGGGGCCCATCCCTAGTTCTCTTTTCCCGATAAAAAAATGGACTCTCTTTGTTTCTTCTTGGTTACTATGTAGTATGTACACTCTCACCTTTATAACTATTACAAAATTTTCACCGTATACCCCTATAGTAATTTTGGTGTTCATAATATACCTTCCAACTTTTCAAAATTCACCATATACCTCTTAATTTCCCTACAATTTACAATATGCCCTTAAAGCTTAATGACTAACAATCGTCAACTGTTTTGATCTTTAACCATATTTATGTTACTAAATTCTAATTGGCCTTTATCTGACTCATTAATCTTAATGGACCACCAAAAATAAACCAACTATGGGTCTTTTATCCCTCTTCCTCCTTAACTTTTTTCTCTCTTCTTTAGTCATAAGTCGTTTGTGGTGGTATATTAGGGTAAATGGGTCAAATATGAGTTAATTAGGGTGTAGTAACAAAATCAAGAGTTAATGATCAAAAAAGTTGATATTTGTTAGTCATCAAGGGCATACAATGAATTTTAGAGACGCTGAGGTTATAGAATTTTGAAAAGTTGAAGGGTGTATGATGAAAGAACAAATAACTCAGGGATATATGGTGAAAACTCTGTAATTATCATTACATGTGTATTCTAATATACATTAGGAGAAATTTAACTGCATTCTACATGATACCTTTTTTATATCTATTTTAATAAAAAAAATTATTAGTTAAAGTTTTTCAACTTTAACCACAAAAGATAAAGTATAACCTATTTAAATCACTAGGGAAGTAAAAAAAAATTCAGAATTGAATATAATTCTTCATGTTCTCTTGCATTAACAATTGAAGGAACATAAACTCAAATTTGAGCAAAACAACCCATTCGTATAACCCTCAAAACATCTCATGAAGAGTGTTATTCATCATATAATTAAGGCAAAATTGGCCTTAACACCCTTAACTATACCGCGGGTGCACCAAACATCCTCAACTAAGACTTATAGCCAAAATACTTCGAAAGTACAGACCTGGGTGCACTCCGTACCATAAATGAGGTAGGTGCCCGGAATTCTCACCGGCGACGGAGATTCTTAAATTATTATTATTATTTTCCTTTCCCCCTCCTTCTTATTATCTTCTTTTTTACCCTAATTTTTTTTACTTAAACAAAAAAAAAGGCACGGAGAAGATACGGCCAATAGCACCACCAACAACCACCACCAGCACACGGACAATACACAGATAGCAACGGCAACATCAGTAGCGCGTAGAGGAGAGAAAGAGCAGAGCAACGACATTGGTGACTCACTTCAATGCCGACAACAACATCGGCATCACAATCGCAACCCACGTGGACAAGACACTTTTGGCGAGGACAGCAGCGCCGGTGAACGAAACAACCAAAAGAGAGAGAGAGAAATAGAGAGAGTCGCACACAAGACAGAATAAGAAAGGTTTGGGTTTTGGGAAATTGTTTCCTGTTCAATTTGGTGAGCAATGAAATACATTGTTCTTAGCTCAATTGGTATAGGTTGGTGATGAGTCAAGCAGGGGAGCTTGAGGTGAAGAAACAAAGAGAGTAACTCTATTTTAAGATGAAGGCGACACGAAAACAAAGATGGAAAGAAAAGATATGGCTTCCTTACAATCAGACATGAGGAGAGGAGAGAGAAAATAAGAATGGGTAAAAAAAGAAAATAAGAAAAGGGGGGAAATGGAAAATAATAATAAAAAATCAAGAATCTCCCTTTGCCGGTGAAAATTCCGGTCACCTACCTCACTTATGGTACATAGTGCACCCAGGTCCCTACTTGGGGTGTTCTGGCTATAAGTCTTAGTTGGGGATGTTTAGTGCATCTGCGCTATAGTTCAGGGTGTTAAGGCTAATGTTATCTATAATTGAATATACTAATAATGGTCGAATAGATGTACCACAAATCGTCAAAAATTAAGTGGAACAACTAAAATAGATATGAGAAGCATATAGATTGTCTTGGCAACCAACATGTGGAGTCCCAAAAGACTTCATTAAGGTAATTGGTAACTATGCCTCTTGCAATTAGTACTCTGAGTAGTATCATTTCAATACCAATTGGTACTAAAATTGTGTTACTTGAGTACCAATTGAAAGAAGTGTGGGTATGAAAATACCAAATTTATCTCTGATGGAGTCTTTTAGAGACTCCAATAGTTGATTACCAACACTTTTTGCTATTTAGACAATGATTCACGTGGATGCTTCCTTTATTGGTCCTTTGGATTTCGTGGGGTTGGGAGGTATTGTGAGAGATTATGAGGGAGCTTGGGTCTTGGGGTTTGGTAAAAAGATTTTTTACTAATGATTCCATTGAGGCGGAACTTTGGGAATTTTGGAGGCTCTGTACATTGTGGAGGCCAGAGTATCCCCTATTCTATTATATATTCTGATTGCAGGGTTGCAATGGACCTCATTCATCATTTCGGGCATTCTGACATATTTTCCAATTTGATATCCCTGTGTAGGCAGTGGAAGAGTAGGTACCCTGACGTACAGGTTCAGTATTGTAGCAGGGATTTCAATCGAGCAGCGGATGTTTTAGCAAAAGCTTGTAGAACTTTGCAGTTAGAATGTGATGTAACTAGGGTGTTCCCATCCCCCCTAGCTATTGTATGCAACATTTAATTTCGGATTGTAAGACATTTAACAAATCTATGTGATTGGTTGCTTTTTTCACAAAAAAAAAAGGGGAAAAGGTGTCTAACAAGCTACGCTTAGAGACATAAACTTGCTGACATATGACCATGACACCTTCCTTGCTTCAACGGGATTCGTAATCTACGGCATGAAACAACACGTGAAAAAAATGTTGCGTACGTATCCTATAATCTACTTCCTCTGTTTCTTAATAAGTGCAACATAGAGGAAGTGGGGGAATACCAAGGAACGTAGAGAGAGAAAGTTGGACCACAATAAAATAGAGTAAATTAAGTGATGAAACAAAAAAGTTGTGGTCCCTTTTTGCTCTTTGGTGGTATATTTGTAATAATATTGAACTTTTTTTACCATTTTAAGTTTGGTTGCACTTATTGTGACTATTCCAAATAAGGAAAGTGTTGCACTTATTGAGAAACGGAGGTAGTATATAAGAAGGCTCTAAAATTTGAAAAAGTTGAGTAGAGAAGATTATAACCTAGTAAACCTACTGTATCTTTTTAAAACCCTAGATCAGAGAAGTATAGAAGCATAGTTATATTGCTTCAGCTCGCAGTATCATCTCTTTTACTCTCAAGCTTTTATCATGAAAAGAGGTAGTGAAACCCCATCTTCATCAAACCAAGTGCAAAAGAAAGTTGCTGAGAAAAACTGGAGAACTCGTATTAATGATCTTTGCTCCGATCTCACTTCTATTATTCCTCCGAGCAGTGGCAGATCTAAGATTTCACCCACGTGGGTTCGAAATCAATAAGTCGTTAAATAAAAAGGGACCAATTTAAATTTATTAAAAAAACAAAATACTTCAATTCAAGTAAGGAGTTACAACAGATAACTATGGGAACAACTTCTTAGATTACATGGAAAAAAAACTAAAAAACCATTCTACGAGTTTTCATACTTTAAAAGCGTTCTAACACATTATCATTGCTAACTCGAATGAAAAGAGATCTCTTTAAAAATGTGACTAAACTATACATGATCGTCGTAATTAGGACAAGCAATACTACCTACAAACTAATTGTATTCATTAATTCACCCGTACCTAATTAATCTCAATTCTCAATGCTAATTCAATAATTTCTATTTATTGAAGCATTATAAAATCCAATTTGTAATTAATCCAAGCATTACTATAATAATAATACTAAAATAATATTACTAAAATAATACTACCTCCGTCCCAAAATAGTCTGAACACTTTCCTTTTATGTTTGTCCCAAATTAGTTTGAGCACTTCCATTTTTGGCATGGTCCCACCATTAATATATTATTTCTTTTACACATCTTTGGCCCACACTCTACCTTTTCTCAATAAAAAGTTACCCAATTTTCTCTCTACTCTAATAAAAATTACCCCACCAACTCCAACCACATCTACATTTTAAATAAAATAACATTTGATAACCACACTACAACTTATCACCTTAAACTACGTGTCCCAACAAGTGTTCAAATCTTTCTGGGATGGAGGGAGTATATTGTAATTGACCATTTATTAGGGAATCTTTATAGTAGACCTAGGTGTACCATGCTCATGGTACACCCAAGGCTATTTTCGCCAAATGAGCAAAATGGGCAAATAGAAAAATGAGCAAATGAGCAAAATGAGCGAATGATCAAATGAGCAAATGAGTACAATGAGCAAATGAGCAAGTATTTTTACTCATTTAAGAAAATGAGCAAACACTTGTACCCAAATGAGCAATCTTTGTCATTTGCTCATCATCATCTTCCTCACTTTCAAATCTGGAAATTTCTTTTTTTTTTTTCGAATTTTAAATCTCCATTGTTGGAAGATTTGGAAGGAGGGAGAGAGAAGAATTGAAACAACAACAATCGAACAACAACAACAACAGAACAATTGAACAAATGAGCAACGATTAAAACAACAACAACAGAACAAATGTGCAACAATGGCGTCGGAAAACCTTAAACCCCCAATCATCATGAGAAATTTCTTAAAATTAAGAAAAATGGTGGAAAAAAATTGCGGAAAAATCATGAGAGAGAAAACGAAGAAGAAGCAGGAGAAGAAGTGGAGGTACTGGAATGAAAATGAAAAGTCGAAAAAACTCGCGTCGCCATTAATGAACAAGATCTTGAACTGGAGAGCGATGAAATGGAGGAGAGAAAGAGATTGATGCGTTGATGATGATGATTAATACGAATTGCGGCGATAATCAGCGTCATGTTTCGAGGTTTCATGGAGATTCAGATGAAGAAATGGAGGAAGAAGATGATGATGGTGGTTGATACGCTCAAGTTATACGATGTTTTTGTGGTATTATAGGTACACTTTGCTAGGGGATTTATTCATAATGGTTAATGTTTGCATATAAATAGACCTTAGCGGAAGTTCGGAATTTTGTATATTAATTGTTGTTAAAGTTGTAAAGTTCCGAGCTCTTGGAACTCCACCGTGTGCCTAAGCATCGCATCACCGCAAGCTCGTCATCACCAACCAAGTAGAGCTCGAGCGGCTCGGCGAAGACCTAGCATCACACGCACACCCGCTAACCAAGCATCGCACGGCCCAGCAAAGATCGTCGAGCCATCCAAAGAAGCATCGTCGAGCCATCCAGCCAGCCTCGCTCGTCAAAGCAGCGCCCAGCTCGCACAGCCCAGCGCTCGCACAGCCAGCACGCATGCCCATCGCCCAGGCTCGCGACTCGTGAGGACTGTCGCACCTCGCGACCCCCTGCCCCTCGCGACTCGCGATGCTCAGTAAAATCTGAAACCAATTACAAAAAGAAAATGGGATAGAAGAAAGCAATGTAAACAACACCAATGAAAGGGGCCAAAAAAAGGCACGAAATATGGTAAGAGCTTTACAATTTCTACTTGTTGCTGATCTCATAAAATTATAAATACACTTCATTTTGGCTTCATTAACATTCAAAAAGATGTAACGTCGATATGTAAAAACAAACTGCAACGAATACAAAAGAATTTACGAATAACATCCAATGTACAGCTGCAATGTAACCCTTGTCTCCTCCACTTTCACGGTGAAGTACCAACATGTACGAACCCAGTGAGACATTATTCGCTGGCCGGTACCTAAACAAGTATTAAATAACTCAACTTGCCAGACACATATTACATATAATTGCAGGGGAGGTAAAGCTTATGCAATCATGTTCCACCAATAGCCAAAGAAAGAAAAAAACATGGCAAAATTACTATACCATTTGTCTGCGTTAATGTTTTTCTTTAGTCTCCAACTCTCTCTTCTCTGCTACCTGCTTGTTGAAATCGTTACTTAAATCTGTATCGTCTGTGCTTCTTTATCTGGAACATTTAGTTATTGCTTTGGAGGTAGTTAATATGCCTAGAAGTGAAATGTGTAACTATTCAGAGGACCCAAACTCCAAGGTGCAACCAATAATCTTTAAGGTAAAATGTCCGAATAATTAGGTACGGTCTATATACGGGAACTGACTAGCATACAAAATTGAAGATAACAAGAGCCGGTAGCATAACACCTAGTACAAACCAGTAGGGCATGGAGAGACGGTCACCAACAAACCCGAATAGAAAAGTTACCAACACTAAGTAATAAGATCCTAGACAAACAACCAATAACTGAAAGTTTGAAACACAGCAACAGCAGCAGTAGTACCACTAATACATATAATCCTTTGTTTCATAGTAGTTGACAAAGGCAAATACCGTGAAAGGGGAAAAACATTGTTCATAAAGCCAAACCTATAAAACTTAATCACTTAATTTTATTCTCCATACGCATCATAAGCATGTATGATGACAAATTGACAAGGGATAAATGACTACATTGAACATAGAAACACAAAAATCTAGTGTTAACACTGGTAGATATGACTCAATCCAATGTCTAAACTTGCTTAATCAATGCCCAATATTTATCTTTTGATGTTCGAACAATTATATAACTAGCTATTGGCCTAATTTTTCAATTATCCTCTTCTAATTGAAAAATCCAACATATTTTATCGATTGAGCATGCTTTGTTGGAATAAAACCTAAACCCCAATCTCATTTGAGTAGGTAACTAAACAATCTAACAATTAACAACAAAACATTGGCCTTTTGGTCTTAAACTTATCAACCCACAAATGTTGTCAAAAGTAACAAGGCGACTCCAGAAGCCATGCGCGCTCCTGCAACTTCAACAACAACATGGCAAACCGGAACCGACGCCGTCCAAACTCGGACTCAAATAATTACAAAACCCAGATTTAAATATCTTCGTCTCGTCTTCATCTCTTCTTCATCGCCGTGGCCCAGATTACAAAACCCAGATTTACTTTGTTTCCGATTTTGTGATGAGAGGAGGAGAGGAGGAGAGACGAGAGTGAGAGATGAAAAAGGGGGGGTGAGTGATGGATTTCGTCGGGTTTATTGGGTTGTAGGAGGGGCGTGGTAGGTAAGGTGAAATTAGAGGGTATTGTTGTCTCATCTTGGTGATTTAGCGAACCGTTTGGATGTTAGGCCTGTTATTTCAGGCCGTTGATTTTGGCCTGTAACTAATTTGGTTTGGACGAACTGGATCAGTTAATGAAAACTGACCTGGTTTTCCACCAAACCGGATCAGTAAATTGACCCAAAATTTAGCACCCATAATTTAGTGGATTTACTGATCCGGTTTTTAGAGGACCGGATCAGGTTTGTTGTTTCATATAAGGTTTTTTTCCACTAGTGCTTTTCACATGGATAACATGTTAGTGTGGAATGTCCGGGGGCTGAATAAAGGGACTAAACAAGTAGCAGTTAGGAAGTTCATTGTTGCTAATAAGGTTTCTTTATTTGATGTCCTGAAAACCAAGGTAGAGATGTCCAAGATACCAAACTTTATCAAAACTTGTGCCTTGGCTGGTGTTTTACAGCAAACAGTTGTGCTGTTGATAGAGGTAGGATTGTAATTGCTTGGTTGCCATCTTCTTTTACAGTGTCTATTGAATTGGTTACTGCTCAATTGATTCACTGTAAAGTTGCACCTATGGGCATTGCTCCTCCTTTTATGTGTACTTTTTTTATGGGTCCAGTGATAAACAGGAGAGAAGGGTTTTATGGAGTGATTTGGGAAAAATTAAAACTGCAATCCCTTGGGTTGTGCTTGGTGATTTTAATGTTGTTTTGCATTTTGATGAGAGGATTGGTTCCCCTGTCATATTGCATGAGATTGAAGATTTTAGGGCTTGTCTAAGCCGGTGATTGTGAGTTGAATGATATTAAGCAGATTGGTAGATTTTATACTTGGACAAATAAGTAGGAAGGGGTGGATAGGGTCTTTTCTAAAATAGATAGAGTGATTGCTAATGAAGCTTGGTGCAATGCTTATGAATTAGCTGTGGTCAAATACTTGCCAGAAGGTGAGTATGAACATTGCCCTGGCATTATTAGTGTGCATAAAGAGATGGGGGGTAGGAAACCTTTTAGGTTCTACAACATGTGGACTCAAGCTCCTGGATTCATGGATTTAGTAAGGAATAATTGGCAACAGAACATCCCTGGGTGTAAAATGTATTATGTGACTTAGAAGTTAAAGCTTTTGAAAGTGGAGCTTAAGAAGATGAATCAAGAAAGTTTTTCAGATGTGCAGGCTCAGGCTAGCAAAGCTTATCAGAATTTGTTACAAATTCAAGAGCAGGTGCATGCCAGTCCTAGGGATGCTAATCTCACAACTGCAGAAAGACTAGCTACTCTGGATTATAGGAAAGCCCGGGATATATATTTTGTCTTTTTTAAGACAGAAAGCAAAAGAAAACTGGATATGCTATAGTGATGAAAATTCTAAACTATTTCATCAAGCTATTAAAGCTAGAAGAAATACAAACAAGATTTATGCTATCTAGGATATGCATAGCAATTGGGTGAATGATGAGAAAAGAGTTCAAGCTGCTTTTGTTGATTTCTATCAGGGGTTGTTAGGGACCAAAATGGAAAAAAAGGTGTGAAGTGCAACAACTGATCATCAATGAAGGGCATGTTTTAACTGATGAGCAACAAAATCTTTTGTCATGTGGCTTCTCTGCTGAGGATGTTAAACAGGTAATGAAATCAATTCCTGATGAAAAAGCTCCGGGGATGGATGGCTATAATAGTCTATTTAAAAAAAAAAAACATAGGATATAGTTGGGGGAGACATTTCAGATGCAGTTCTATACTTCTTTGCAACAGGGAAGCTACTCAAATATGTGAATGTTACCTCTATAACTCTGATTCCTAAGGTCAAGAGTCCTAACTTGGTTAGTGACTTTAGACAAATATCTTGCTGCTCAGTTGTGTACAAATGTATCACCAAGCTACTTTGTAAGAAACTTAAACTGGTTCTGCCTAGTTTAGTTTCACAGACACAAGGTGCTTTTGTTTCTAGCAGAAGTATACTTCATAATATCTTGCTCTGTCAAGATATAGTTAAAATGTACAGAAGAAGCCAAAAGCAGAAATGTTGCCTTTTGAAGATAGACCTACAGAAGGCCTATGATACAGTAATAAGCTGGGAGTTTTTGGAATAGATGATGGTGGCTTTGAGATTTCCTACCAATTTTGTGAAGATGGTGATGACTTGTGTTACTAGTCCAACTTTCTCCCTGATGGTAAATGGTTGCCCAATTGGTTTTTTCAGATCTAAAAGAGGGCTAAGGCAAGGGGACCCAATGTCCCCTCTCCTGTTTGTTTTGTGCATGGAGTATTTATCCAGGACCATGTGTTACATTGGCAAGCAACCTAGCTTTGGTTTTCATCCTAGGTGTAAAACTCTTGGCATAAATCACCTTTGCTTTGCTGATGATCTCATTCTGTTCAGCACAGATGATTACAAATCTGCAAGTATGTTGCTGCAAGGGGTTGAATTGTTTGCAGCCACTACTGAGTTGCAGCCTAATGTTTCTAAGTCTGCTTTTTTTAGCTGTGGCATGGAACAATCTGAAATTCAAAGAATGCAAGATATGTCTTGATTTTCTCATGGCCTTTTACCTTTCATATACTTAGGTGTGCCCATACACACAAAAGTTATCTGCTGGGGATTATGAGCAGCTGATTGAAAAGATGGTTACTAGGATTAGGGTGTGGAGTACACGAAATATTTCATTTGCTGGCATATGACAGCTTGTCAATTATGTTATTCTGAGTATTAGTGTTTATTGGGCACAAATTTTTCTTTTACCTAAGTGGGTGCTGAAACAAGTAACTGCTGTGTGTAGAGCCTTTTTGTGGACTAGGACCTGCAATAGTTCAAGACCAGGCTATGTTAAATGGGAGGAAACTTATAAACCTAGGAGTCATGGAGGGCTTAGCTTTAGATATTTGCTTCCATGGAATATTGCCATGGTAGGAAAACAGGCTTAGCAAATAGCAATGAAAGCTGACAATCTTTGGGTAAAATGGGTGCACACCAGGTACATTAAAAATCAGAATTGGAGTAATTTTAATACTCTTCAAGATGCAAGTTGGGTGCTTAAATACATCTATAAGGCCAAGCAAGAGATTACAAGGCAAATTGGTGGTGGATGGTTCAGTCAGAATCAGTTCAGTACTGCAAAGATATACAAGCTCATTCATGATGAAGGTGAGAAGAAGAATTGGTGCAAAGCTGTTTAGGATCATCATAACATCCCTAAACATAGCTTCATTGGGTAGTTAGTTGTCCTTAAAAGACTGCAAACTAGATATAGACTTCAGCAAATGGGGGTCATCAACACAAATCAATGCTTGATTTGTGAAAGCAACATTGAAACACATGAACATTTATTTTTTTGAATGTTCATACAGTAAACAATGCTTGATGCAGATTAAAGTCTGGCTAAGTATTCAGGTTAATTTGATGAATTATACTCAGCTTATTGATTGGGTACAGAGGAGGTGCAAGAGGAGTAAATTCAGGAAACAGGTTATTATATCTAGTCTTCTAGCTCTGATGTACAAGATATGGCAGGAGCGCAACAATGCTCTATGGAATATGCAAGTTCAGTGTATTAGGAAGGTTGTATAGGAAGTTCAATACATAGTGAAGTATAGAGTAAAGTCTAGAATTCCTAAAAAAACTAAAGCCATTGACATTCAATGGTTAGATAGGCTATGATGTTTGTATAGATGTTGTAACTTTGTGTTAACAAAGTGATAGGTTGTAAGGTTGTTTGTTGTTAATAATTCAATTTTAGTTACCCAAAAAAAAAAACATAAAATGAGCAAAAAGGCCAGTTTTCATCTTAAGGTTAGTTTTCAGTGGATCCTACCTATATATATACTAGTTGTTGCACTGGGTGCCTACGCGCGCGGCACCCCAAAAGAGCGTACTTGTGATATCCGAATTATGTTGGATTTCATTAGCAAGATGATTGTGAAGTAACTGTTCCAAAACAATTGATACTTGCACTTATTGTTTCGGGTGATTGGGGTAAAGCACAAAAGCAAGGTGTACATACACAATTTATTCATACTCCCATACTATGGGGCAGACAATATACATGCTAGTGTTTGTTTGAAGTGCAATTTAAAGGTTAAATGTTACAATTACAGAAGGTAAAACTGTAACTTATTGCTAACTTGTAATTATTTCACATTTCTCTGAAGTGCTTTTGAAATGGAGCTTTAGCCTACTCCCACAAGATGTATATAAGCTTCCACTGCAGGACCCTATTTATGGAAATTAATGTAGTTGGCGTGATTTGGATATACTTAGCATATTGAATGTGAAGCTATTGCTCTAAGATGTTTAATGCTTGCATTTGGAATTTTGGTTTAATCTAAAATGTTTGCTTCCTTCCCTATATCTTTCTTGTCTTTTCTAGTTTTTCATGTTTAAACCTTTTTAAAAAAATTCATTTCCACCTTATATTTTCACCCTTTCTCCCTCCTTCTCACTTACTTTTCCTCCCTCACTCATATCCATATATCTTATAATTGTAGGTGACTCTTACTACTCACTTCTGAAACCATTTCTTTTCAAAAGAAAAACTCAAATGAAAAAATGTAACTCCGTAAAGTGTTTTCTCTTCCCTTCCCCTTTGTTTTGCAAATTAGAAAGACCTTTTTTTAACATTATTTGCATTATAGATTAGGATTTAATTTCTCCATTATTCTTTAAGAAATCGAACAAAAAAAGCTTCATGTTCAGTTTTGGATTATAGACATCAAAAAGGGGATTCTATTTTCGCCTTTTACTCCTTCTCCATTAATTAATATGTTATTAAGCTTAATCTATTTCACTCATTAATTTGTCATATATAATAAGGATGTTCATGCATTTACTCTTTCAATTGACTTGTTTTCCCGATTTTAATAATTACTGTATTATTTTGACAAATTATATTTAGTTATTAAGATATAAGGTCAAGCAACTCTTCTCTCCAAACTTGACTCTCTCTTTCTCTCTTGTTATTTTTTTTTTCCATCCCTTAGCTTACTCAACCTCTCACAAGTTTTATCTTTCCCATCATTCTCAACCACTCCTCTTCCCTCCATCTCCCTCTCTCTCTCCTCCCCCACTCCTTTTAGCCTACTCCTCACTTTTGTCCCTTTTTCACTCATAAGCTAAGTACATAGCAAAATTTCAACGAGCTCATATAATTAGAATAATATGAAAGAAACAGTATATGGCTTAAGCCTAATTCCCCACCTATATACCCTCGTCATATTATGAAGCCCCCTCCTACTTGGTCCCTCCATCCTCTCGTTCTCTCCTCCCCTTTGTCAATTTTCCATAAGTAAATAGTAAGATTTCAGTGAGTCCATGTAATTAGACTAAGATGAAAGTTAATGTATTTATTAACTCCAATTTCCCTCCTATATACCCTCTTCACATTAAAAAGTCCCCTCCTACTTAATCCTTCCATCCTTTCGCGACTATTATTAGAAAGGAGAACACACTTCCTTCTTGGCAAGAAACTAAGGCTTTTTGGTGACAACACACGGTACCATAAGATTTTGTAATTGCAAGAGTTGAGCAATATTCGTGTACTTAATTGATACAAAATTCTATAGTGTTAAACTTAATATAATAACATGACATATGTACTTAATATACTTATAACATCTACATTTTGAAAAAAAATGGATCAAGGTCAAGCAAATTATTTTAAAAAAAATATAAATTTAATCGTTAAACCTTCTTATGGTTGGTCATGCAAATACTATCTCATATTGGTCAAGTTTTGCCGTTGTTAATCCGTTATTCTTTTAATTAAGTTTTTGATTTGGTGATTCCGATCAGTTTATACTCCCTCTGTCTTAAAATAGATGACACAATTTGACTTTACACTATTCACACGTTCACCTTTGATTATGTTTTGCGATTTTTGCATAAGGAAAAATATAGTCATGTAGGATCGAATTAGATTCGTCTTAATATATACTCTCATAATATTTACTTTTTTATAATTTTTACATGTAGAAAATTAGAGATATTAATAGTTGAAATTATGCATTGGTAATAATCTCTTTTAAAAAAATTGACTAACCCAATGTCTTCCAGCTCTGAGCAAACTATTCACCTTCTTAATGTTTAGTGTTCATAAAGTGTTGGAAGAAGGTTTCCTAGGCTTTTATACAACTCAAAACTATAGACTATGATATTGCAAGCTACTGTCAAAATTTTAAAATAAGTATTGCAAACTTAGGCTGAATAATAAAACCCAAATTTTCGAACCACATGCTTCTGGTTTGCTTCTGGCTTATGCTTTGTGGTTTTCTCTTTCCATGTCTTCTGCATAAAGATGCCGAGTAAGGCTCCTCACTAATAATATGTTCCAAGTTAAGCTTCCCTAAAATAATGACATCTAGGTTTAAGTTGCTGACTATTGAAACCCAAGATGCTTTCCTCAGGCTTCCAACTTCGTCATGCTTGACCTCTGACTAATGTTGGCTTCTGATACGGGAGATATAGTGCATATAAGAAAAAAAAAAAAAAAAAACAGAGGAGACATGGGAGATATAAGCACATATAAACTTATCATCTTAGTTAAGGGAAAAAAGATCTCTATCTTTTTACCCACACCAAGGAGTAACAAAATAACTGTACTCTGATCATATTAAAAAATCAGGATAATGAAACCAACTAATAGAATGTCACTCATGCACAGAAGAGAAGGCCCAAGCCAACAGATACACAATTGTGACCAAAATGTACAATAAAACTTCAAGAGGATGGGGCCAACGCATAATGTGTAAGAGGTCCCAATAGATAAGAAAACTTAGTACGCTAATACAACAATACACATGTTGAAATATGTAACCTAATAATGTATAGATGAAGTCTAAATTCAAAATCAAGACCCTCAATAACAAAGTCGTCCATTGTCAGCAAACTTTTTGCTATAATGAGCTCAACCCATCACAACTCTGCTGGGAATACATCTACATTGAGTCTTGCCTATGTTAACAGGCCTTGGAATGAAGCATAGAGTCTGAAGCAGCTGCATCTCATACATCCTATAGTATATGTAGCAATTAGAGTATTAGACCCTTTATAAGTTTACATAATTGAAGCAGGAGAACTATGATCAGAGATAATGTAATTCCATGTTAAGACTGTAAAATAGTAAATTAGACTTCCATTTTCTCATCTCTCCAGAACACTTCTTAATCTTTATTCCAGTACATCACTCTATGCACCTTCAATTCCATAATCTAGGGACTGTGAGGGTACATTTTCGAGTAAATAAACCCCCAACTTAAAAAATATTGGGCAACAACTCTAGTAGCAAAGGTCGAAGCTAGAAATTAGGATTGAACTATCCTAGTGAGTCCACCTAAGTGGAGTAGAAAACCAAACAAAGCTCATACTCACCTAAGTGGCTAGGTACCTTCTCTTTTAACTCTCTTAAATTAGGACTATAGTGGGGGTACTTGTTTTGTCACCTGAAGAAAAGTCTCGCCCAAGTTTGGTTCATTATCTGGTAGATTATCGAATATTATCAACCAAGTTCATATTCCAAATTCAATACAATTATCAATAAACAAAATTTCAAAATGATAAGACCCGTCAATCATGTAAGCAAATCATGGCATCGACATCAATGATAAAACAGAAAGCAAAACCTCCATAATGCACATTCTTACCTTGCTGAAGCGAAAACTCGATGACAAAGCAGCTCTGGAATTTTCCCCTCTCTCCTCATGTCCATATAAGGAAGATTATTCACCAGGACGACCTTCCACAGACCAATGAATCCCATTCTGTTGGGTATATGGCCTCTAGTTTGCAAAGTCTTTTCATCCATAAACATCACAAAGCAAACATTTTCCCTAGACAAACGACTGATCTGAAATGAAAATTAATATTCAAACTGCGCATCAGATTTCGCACAGCAACTGATGAAACTGAAACAATGGAGGTCTTGGAGAAACCTTTTTCAGGTGGCCTTATTAATCAATTTCATGAAGTCAATAATCATGAGGCATATGACAGAGAGTCAAACAATATGGAAATACACCTAGGAAATAAATGTCTTACCACTTCAACAAATGGAGATCTCAGACGATCTAAGTTTCCAAATATACACGAAACAACAGCAATGTGACATTTACTGTGATATCTTCAATCATCCTCAGCTACGACCTAAGTTTCCAAATATACACGAAACAACAGCAACACGAAATAAATGTTATATCTTGAATCATCCTCAGCTCTGACGACAAATACCGCCATGTCTCCTGTCGGATTTGTTACCATGCTCGAAAGCACTGGAAATCCTCCTCTCTATTTGTTGGAATGTCTAAATAAACGAGCCTAAGAGTTTAGAAACCAAATAAGAAAATGTCCATTATTCTCCCAAAAAAATAGGGCACAGGCCGTGTCAAACAAACTGGAACCCAGTTCAGAACAAAACACAACATGATTAGCATTCTATCAAAGTATAGGACAGTGTACAGTGGAACCATACACAACATGCTATCAAAGTATGGCAAGACCTAAAACATAACAGCAAAAAGCAAGCAAATTTGCAAATCAAACATAGTTTGTCAAGAATAGCACAAACAAATAATTAGGTAGATTAAAGCAAGAGTTAAAATGCAGGATTACCAGGCATTTCTTGCAAAGAGATTAGGGTCGATTAATCAGGGTAAACAAACTCGACAACAAAATATAAAATTAGTCAGTTTTGCAAAAACAAAAACCCACCCAACATCTATACACAATTAGCAGTCAAGGGAAAAACCTTTACATCCTAATGGTCTATACAAAATGCTTCAGAGACACATGATTATTATGTAATGAAATTCGATATTACTAAATTTCGTTGACTGACCTGAGTATAAGGACCACGAGGAGTGTAATAATCATCATACTGAGCAACAACAGAATGCTCCTCAACATCAACCTCCATAACATCATCACCGACATTGGAAGTCTCCGGATTTTCTCTCTCCTCTTCTTCTTTAACATCTTTCTCGTCGATCTCAACCTCCATTGTCTCCCCTGGCTGATTAAATTTGGGGAAGAACTGTAAGTTATTTTCCAAGGTTTTGGCAATTGCTGATACCAGGAACTAGGAAGTGCTAGTATTGCAAATGACGAAAAACGTAACCTAAAAGCAAGTAGATCTGGTTTTGGAGAGAGAAAAAATGGGGAAGAGAAGGAGACAAATAGAAGAAGAAAGAGAAGGTTAAAGGAGTTACCTCTGAACCGGGAAACAATGCTGTTGAAGCGTTCGCTGGAACAGGGTTTTGCCATCACCTCCTTCTTAACCATCACCGGCGGGTTGGCTTTCGGCGTCGAATTCTTCGACTTCAGCTGAAACCTTAGAAAAAATACCTAATTTTCGTCATTGATGGATTGCTAAAAAACCCTTAAAGGTTACTATATTGAAAAATGAAAATAAGGGTCATCATGTTAAACACTAGAGTAAGAGGAAAATAGAATAAAAATCAAAATCAAAATGTTCCATGGAAACACAGAGCATATACAAAGCATCAAGAACAGAGACTCCATTTTTGTTGGTAAAACCTCCCAACTTTGGCCTGACCTTCCTCTTCTCGCTAACCTTCGTTGCGGTCTTTGGCACTTCCCTCGGTTTCAAATCATGAATTTTTTGGTTTTTGTTTTGTTTGTAATCATAAAACTCAGAAGCAGTAACATCCATCTCACTAACCACTTGCAATTTTCGAGATGAGATGCATTGTTAGGCCGCTTATTGCAAACACAGGAACTGCCATTTTCGACATCAAAGGTAGGAAGGATATTCAATAAATTCTGGTTTCCAGTAACGTTAGAACTATGCTGCACAAATGATCAATGGTGACCCATATTAAAACTTTAGTTTGTTACAATAAAAGAAAACAAAGGCAAAAAAAAACTCAGCCAACCTTGTAAAGACTTAAGAGGGATTTCCTTCCAACTCCAAAGATGACAACTCCACCAGAGTCATAGGGAGCTTGTCAAGTAGTCTGCAAATACCAAGGTAAAGAGTTCAATTATATTGAGCACAAAAGGTTATACATTTGAGCTTGAGACGAAAAGAACGAACAGATTGCAGAAGATACTTACATTAACATGTATGGGACTAGAGAAATAATAAGGCATTAATACTCTCTGATGCATATCAACAAGTCATAGACTCATCGCATAGCACCTTGTCAAGAAGTGACTGCAAATACCAAGATAAAGAGTTGAATCTACAGCAGAATTTTGAGCTTGAGAACGAGGAAAGATGAAGGAAAAGAAAGCAGAACAGATGCTAGTACATTATTAAGTAAGAAGTCAAACCGAAGTTGTAGAAAGAATGTAAACAACCATCCTAACAAATTATAACCAACGACAAGACTGAACAAGCAACCTAAACTCTTGCACTTAGCATAATTAATTTCAGGTATGCCAACATTGCAGATGTGGGAGAGAGATTACATTCCAGCATTTCTACATTCCAACCCTCTAACAGCTCTGTAGTTTCAGAAATTACCCTCAATTAGACCTGAAGTTGCACAAAGCTAACCCTCTGGCCTCTACCACTAATCTAAGCTAAAAGCAAAAGCATTGCACATAGTATTCGCAGACTTCTCAATCATGTCCTCCATCTCCGTCGTCTCCAACGCTTTCACGGCAGCAGGCAGCAGCTGTCACCAAAATTTTTATGTTAGTTATCAGAAAATTCAAAAGTGGAATGACATCCATCCCATTCCCAACAAAGACCTGCAATGTTTGGATGGGTTAATCAAACTAGGCTTAAAACTGGCTGATAAAATCCTTACAAAAGTGAAAACAAGATTAGAGATAAGTCTAGTTAAACTTCTTTGTAAACGCAACTGTGACATATGCAGGCAATTAAAGTAAAGATAAGATTTTAATACGCTAGGAAATAGTTTTGGGTATAGGTGAAGGGGAATGGCATGATTCCAAGGACAAGATTTATTGAAGAAGCTTTAAGGAAATTGAAAAATGATTCCAATACCTTGTTGTAGCTGTCATTTACATCAATATCACATCCACCTTCTAAAATCTGTGTAATCTGACAAGTGACCCTCGATAGACCTGAAGTTAAATTTTTTTATATATAAAAAGATCAACTACAAAAAAGGCAACATATATAATAGAAACTAAAGCAAGTGTTTCTGGAGATAACTCACAGTTTAATGTTGGGGATGTGTTGAATTTTAGGGTAATCCTCCCCGCTGGGTCGCTTGCATCTTTCTTCTAGATCTCGGCAATTGGATATAACAAGGCTCTTCAGGGAGGTGAGGTTCCGCATTGCTTCTGGAAGTGATTTCAAGTCATCACACTCATTAATCGACAAGGATTGAAGAGATGACAAGGAGCTTATCCATTCCGGCAGAGCTTTCATATTCTTATCACAACGGCCAAGTGTGAGGCTTTGGAGGGAGGTCAACTGCGGAATCTCCTCGGGCAGACTTGTACAGGATTCGAATGTGAGGGAGTGGAGGCTTTTAGGAATGGATTTGCAAAGCATCAGGCTGTTGTTGGAGATGCCACCTCCGTCAATGGAAAGCTGAGTAAGAGAATTTGTGGGAAGTGATTTCAGATAACCTAGATCGTCTATCTCTAGGTACCGTAATTTGACTTTGACGTCATCTTCTTCTTTACCTGTGTTAGCTTTACGTATTATTATTTGCAACCTCTCATTGTTTTGTCCCAATCGCAGCACTTGGAGGCTTGGACAGGGAGGAAATGACGTCAAGTTAGGGCAGCAATAGATATACAATTTAGAGAGACAGGGAAATCTCATCCTCTGATCATCGTCGACCCTCGATTGCTCCCCCTTCCACCATCCTTTCAACTTTCTCATAGCCTCTAATTGAAGAGTTCGAAGAGAGGGGAAGAACGTTGTTGTTGTGTTGTTGCTGTTGCTGGTCTCTTCATCTTCCATGCACTCCAACTTATGTACACTCTCAATAGTCAGTGTTTTGAGATACCGCAGTTTACTCAATACAGGCATTTCTTGCAAATATGTACAACATTCAAATCTGATAACCACAAGCTGAGAGAGGGAGGTTGCCCAATTATCTACTGCTCTTCCCCACCTTGGAATTGTATTACCATTGTACTTGAAAAGGGATATGGACTTTAGATTTGGATGCGGCTCCAGGGTTTCCAATGCACCTTCCTCATGGTCAACAGCACATCTATCGCTCCTAGAAAAAAATGAGAGTGTAACTTCAGTCAGATGTTTCATGCTCTTCAAATACCCTCCATTCCTGTCATTCATGCCTTCCACTTTTCTATAATTTCGACCAACACTGATAGAAAGAGATCCTCTTATCTCAGTGAGATATTTTAGGGCTTTGAGCTCGTCATTATCACTACGTGCCTCAGTTAAATTTCTTTTTCCCACCACAAACTTTGTTAGCACTTTCAGATTAGTCAGCTTCTCCATGCCTGAAGGCATACACCTCAACTCATCACAGCCGAATAGATCCAAGTGTCTAAGCTTAAGGAGTCTGCAGAAATCTTTTGACAACTCAGTCAAACTACAGTGACATAAAAGCAATGTCTGCAGATTATGTAATCTTGTCATCGCATTTGGGAGTTCCACAATGTGATCATTATAAGACATGTCAAGATACCTTAAGTGCAATAGCTTATCTAATGAACCTGGCAAACTTCTGATAAATAAATAAGACAAGTCTAACACCCTTAGGCACATCCACTTTTCTATAGAGTTAGCCACCATAAAATCTCTCACCCTTAGCTCCCAAAAATTATCCATCCAAAAAAACGAACGGATCTTACTAGTACCAGATGAGCTAATTTGTACACATCTATCACCAAAGTAACGCACGTGCCGAACTTTATCTTCCAATCTGTCCGACATAGAGTTCACCACATGAATTTCACCTCTTGCTACTTCTTGAGCAACATCGTGCAACAAGTCATGGATTGTGAGAAATATGACTTCACCAGGTTCATAATATCTACTTTTTGTTTCAAAGAAACATCTTCGTAACAAAATTAAATAATGTTCCTCAGCAGCATCTTCGATACTTTGGCCTCCGTCCAACGGCACAATAAAGTCGTTGGCTATCCAAAGGCTAATCAATGTCTCCTTTGTTATAGGAAAATCCTTGGGAAACACAGCACAATAACAGAAGCAAGCCTTCAATGAGGGTGGAGGATTGTGGTAACTGAGTTTTAACACAGACATAATAGCATTATCACCATTTCCAATTTCTGCTAAGCCACTGGCTTCCAACGAGCGCCACTTATGTCTTGACCAAAGAGCAGACTGCCTACCACCCTTATAGCAAGAGGACTTCCATGACATTTTTTAACAACATTTTCCCCAATTCCAACTAGTTCATGATAGTCCTCAGTTTCATGTCCCTTCTGGAATGCCATCAACTCAAAGAGCTGCCATGAATACTCATGGGACAAACCTTTTAACTCGTGGGTATGTTTGCTCCCTATGATATCTGCAGTCCTTTTAGAACGTGTGGTTACAACAATCCTACTTCCCCCAGCACCCAACCTCAAGAATTCTTCCAACTTAAGCCATTCGTGACGGTCCTCATTCCATACATCATCAAGGACAAGTAAGTACTTCTTTCCTCCTAATTTGTTTCGAAATTGATTGTGAATCAATTCCTTCGAGGAGGTAGAGTCACATGTTGCCTGAGTTTTTATTTCTAGAATCTTACAAAGGATTGCACTCACATCAAATTTCACCGCACCTTCATCAGCCACACAAACCCAAATCCTAGTCTCAAACTCTTTTATAACATCTTCATGATCATACACAAGTCGGGTGACAGTAGTTTTCCCCAACCCTCCCACTCCCACTATAGACACAACAAAAAGACCACCATCTTCCTTATTATCATCACTACTAGCATCTAACAACATCTTTATGATGTCTTTCTTATCCTTCTCCCTCCCAACTATTTTCGTAAGATCTTCATAGGAACTTGTTTCCCGCTCCCTTGTCATGCTAATAGGTTTGAGGTCAACATCAAACTTATATTTTGTATGGTTATTGGCAATAGAACCTAACCTCTCCTTAATTTTCTTAACCTGACGAGATATCCTGTAAGCCTGACCCACCTGGTTCTTATGAGGAGAAAAGAAGCAGCGTACCTTTTCAAACAAATTACCGCGCTTGCTCAATGGACCTTTAAGAAGCTCCAGCTCGGCAAGTGTGAGAAGCTCATCGAATAGATCATCAGCATCATAAAGAACATCCTTGAGCTTCTCGACGAAGTCTCGTTCTTCGTTGGTAAGCTCCCGCTTCACCTGATCTGCATCAATGAGCACTTTCTTGATGGTAGAGACATCTTGTTTGAGCTCTTCAAGTTGAGATTTGTAATTCCACATTTCGCAAATTTTGTTGAAAGTCTCACTCCCAATGGCTTCTATGAGCTTTCCAGCAATCGAGATTCCGAGATCAGCCATTTTTGGGGCTGGGTTTGTCAGAGAGATGAGGAAGTGATCGATGGGAAAAGATCAAGTATCAAGGACGGAAGGTAAAAGTTTTGGTTGGGAAGTTTACAACTGCTTGGGGTGGACTGGTCAATACTAAATGGTGATGAGATACATCCTAAGTTCCTAACATCTACTACGCACTTTATATATTAATGACTCAGTTCTTGAGATGGCATCTTCCTAACTAGCTTTTTATTTGGAAGTGTATTTAATTCATTGAAATGGTGGTCTGAACATGGGAAGATACAAATGTGAACATGGCAAGATCCTAAAATTACGCTGATAATTAATTAATTATGCAACATGGTGGGGACAGAGTTTTGATAAACATCTATCTGGTAGATTAGACCTGGGCATGGGCCGGGCCTATTCATTGGCTCGGTCCGCGGGCTTGAGGAAATGGCGGGCCAGGCCGGGCCCGAGCCCGTGAGTAGCGGGCCGTGTCGGGCCTAAAATTTCTAGATTTTGTCCACAGCCCGGCTTTGTTTTTTAGGATTCTTGGCAGTTTTAGGCTAAAAAACAAAGAAAAGGGGCGTTCGGCCAGCGGGCCGGCCCACGGGCCATATACGCGGGCTCGTGCCGGTGCGGGCCTAAAATAAAATTTCTTGACCGTGGCAGGCCCACGGCCCACGGAGCGAACAACGGGCGGGCCGGGCCTTGAGCGGGATCGTGCTGGGCCGGCCCATGCCCACCTCTACGATAGATGTTGCAAAGCATCTACTGCCTATTAAAAAGCGCCAAGTGTCATTATTTTGTTGGCCCAAATAAATACAACCTTTATCATTTTTGAAACTGGTATATCTCAAAAAAATATGTTTTAAAAAATACCGAAATTCATATATTTTTATTATCTACAAATAGACATCCATTTTGATATAATTACATCACATTTTTATTTTACTCTTCTCTAACTATTATTTTGATATGCAGAAAAAATAATACAAACATTATGTGTGTATACACAAACACTATATTTTTATTTTTTATTTTTTGGGCCCCCTTTCAGGAACCCGTGGTAAGATGAATTTCCTCTAAGCTGCCCTCGCGCAGAGCCATTCACCCAGAGGTCCAACAATCCCCCAAACCCTTCCCCCCCTCCAAAAAAACACAAACACTATATGTTGTGTACACAAACAACATATAGCGTTTTGTATAATCAGATAGTGTTTGTATTTTTTTTTTACATATCTAAATAATAGTTAGAGAAGAGTAAAATAAAAATATGATAAAATTATATCAAAATGGATGTTTATTGTAGAGAATAAAAATATGTGAATTTCATGATAAACATATAATGTTTGTGCACACAATATATAATGTTTGTGTATAAAATATATATTGTTTGTGTACATAACATATAGTGTTTGTGTACAGGGGCTGATCTAGGAGTTCGGCTGAGGGGTAGCGTAATTTCTCAAAAATATCTAATACCAATTTTTTTTGGAAATTTTGGACCGATTTACAATCGGATAAACTTTTATATCCGAAAACATATATTTCTCAAGACAAGTCACTAATAATTTGCAAAAATTATAGTTCGCTAACAAGTAATAAATGACAATTTACATTAACTATAGCTCACTAACAAGTAACGAATGGCAATTCACACAAATTATAATTCACTAACAATTCTGAATACCAATTAAAATTCAATAACAACTTATACAATTAACAATATACTAACACTTCACCAACTATAAAATCCATAAATTCTATTCACCAATTTACCAGTTATCAAGTAAACCCAAGATTAGATTTATGAACTACTATAATTTTAAGAGAAAAAAACTAATCAAATAGAAAGAAACCAAAATATAGCATCATACCCACTAACGCAATCAATCAAATATGTTAACCAGGAAGAAGCAACATATTTTATTTCTTATGAGTTGTCAAATATCTAGAGCTCTATTCCCCATCACTTTGTCTTCGTGTCATTGAAAGCTTAGGCATATCATTCCCATCTCAATGAGGTATCACTATTTCCTTCAGTATTAGCAAAGCTTCATGAATTGTAAGCTTGAAATAAAAACTCTTAGTGCCTTTCTAATTCAGGAGCCAATTTTGTGAATACCGATAACCCCAAAACCCTCCAATTCACTCGTTCTCTCTCTTGCGAAAACCCACCAAAGTTCTGGTTTTTGACCCGCGGGTATGAATTTCGTTGCTCTGTTCTCTATTTCCTCTGGAATTGTGGAAGGAAGAGAAAGAGAGGAGGAAAAGAGCAGAGAGAGGCGGAAAGTATTAGGGCTTGGCTTGGTCATTGCACGCTTTCTCTCTCACTGTTATTCTCTTTTTTAAAATAACTAATTTTTTTTTTGGAAAAAAACAGGGGTAGCACTTGCTACCCCTTGTTACACTGTGCTGATTTTTGTTAAAATAAATAGTGTTTGTGCTGATTTTTCCACAAATCTAAATAATGGTTAGAGTAGGGTAAAATAAAAACGTGATGAAATTATATCAAAATGGATGTCTATTTGTAAAGAATAAAAATATATGAATATCGGTATGTTTTGTATATTTTTTTGAAACATATTTTTTGAGATATACAAGTTTCAAAATTGCAAAATCCTTTACACACGCGAGTGAGCTGCCACATGGCAAATAGTACATCTTTTATTATTAAATAATAGCTGGTAGATGTATCAAAACGTAGATCGCCGAAGGTTTTTGCTTAATGGGTTAATGCATGTGAATTGTGATTTGTGACTATTAAATAAACGTAGATCACCGAAGGTTTTTGCTTAATACTACTATTGCACTAGTGAATCAGTCACCACGATGCAAAGCAATCTGTACCATTTGTAGTTTCTTGAATGTTGGGTTCGGTATTTATACCAAGTCCTACATCGGAGAGTTACCTATTTTATAAGAGTTCACCACCTCCATTAGTATGCAGTGCAGTCTTGAAATTTTTGGAGGCCCTGTGCTAATTTTGTAAATTGGGCCCCTAAAATAAAATTAAGTATAAAATTAAGTACAAAATTTGATACAACAAATTTATTGCAGAATATGTTTTGGCTTTTCAATATATGTTAAATATTCTTTATATGTAATTAGTAAATATTGTAATTAACGAGTAATCCTAATGTGGGTGGATTTGGTCAGGGAGACGCGGAAATAGTACTTCAAGACCCATTGCGCGTACAAGCTCTTTTGCTCTTTTAACAGTACGAGTGAAGGATTAATTTTTTATAAAGGCTATTTATGAAATTAAGATTTTGTTTTTCTTTTTGTCGGCTAACCACAAGGGTAATACAAATTACAAAATAGAGTAAGGGGGATTCAAATATGTGACCCATCATATTGAGGCCCCCCATCTTAATTACAAGAGCATACACTAATTAGTTTAAATAAAATGAGAAACAAACATTTTATTATAAGAGATAGTAGTATTTATCCGAGACCTTTTAAAAGTTGGAAGTGTTGCTACTGTTCATATGAACAGTACTCTGAGTGACAAAAGCTTGCAAATTACTGCAGCTAAGGGAGAAGAAATCTCAACCCTCCATCTCCGGGTAACATGAGCCTCACGATCTTTCTTTCTCTCTTACTCTCTCTACTCACCTCAAGCGACTAATCTGTGGCATCAGTTCACGCCACTTTCTCCATCTCTTCTCTCTCCTCACCTCACTCACTCCATCTCTTCTCTCTTCTCTTTGTAAACCCTAAAGAGTTGGGTTTGCCAAACAAATCTGAGAGACGATGTCTCAGAGTGGGAAATTTATAAATGCGGAAATTGGATTAACAAAGCACAAAAATCATCAGTCGTCGAATGCGCAAGATTAGGGTTTCTTCTCATGTCGCCTTGCACGCGTTCAACATGGGTCAAAAATTAGTGGGTTCGTTCTACTTCTTCTTCATCTCTTTTGCTCTTCAAGTTTTTTACCTTTTTATGTTATTTTCTCATTTCTTTTCTACAAATTCTTTCAACTTCAGAGTCGGCAAAAATCTGAAACTCTGACGTCCCAAAATTTGAAGGTTTGTTTAGCACTACTTCAAAATTAACTCAAAATCTATTCAAATTTCAGGGATTGAATTGAACCTAGATTCACCACTGCAAATTAAAATTATTCGTGATATTTTTTTTTGTACTTGGATCGAATTTTAGGGTTTCAATCATTATAGCTTGGAGACCACAATTATCGAGGAACTTGAAGGAGCTTCCCGTTCTTCTCTGCCAAACTTTTCCGGCAAGGGGTAAAGCTTGGTACTTACTTTATCATGGAATTTCTGATTCTTGATGAGTTTCCCGATTATTTGTGATTTTCTTTTCCAGTATTTGCATCTATTTTTTTTTTTTCTACTATGATTGGCGGATCGAAAACATAAGTGAGTATGCAGGTGGGTATTGCTTATTTTGTAAGTGGGCATGTAAAAATTGAGAACCTGGTTTTTCAGTTTCTATGTTTTACTTGTTTTTCTAAATTTAAAAAGAGTTCAATTTAAAAAAACTATCCCATATCACAATATATCGATGATCAAACATTAAACTATTCCATATGCAACATACTCTAATACTTCTCCCAGCGACATAGTATATATACACATAGCTAACACTAGCAATTAATCACCAAACAAAACTAGGACATTCAAATAGACAAAGGTTAAAAAAAAGGGGGGAGATAAAGCAGGAGAAAGTATGAAGCCACAAGCAAAATTAGTCGTTTGTGTCCTGGCAATAACTTCATTACTATTCTCAGTGATCTCTACTGATCCTGAGCCAATGCCTCAATGCTTTCTCGACTGCGGAAGCGCAGTCATCGGATGTGCAGGAAAGTGTGTCACTGAGGGGCCATCACATATGCTCCAATGCATTGCAGACTGTGGACAAACAAACCTTAATTGTTTGGGTCAATGAACAGGAGATATGGTACCACATACTCCAATTGCTAGCCCCGCGAGCTACTATTATTAGCTATATGCTTCATCGATGATGAAGAACTTAAAGTTATGTTGCCTTCCAATAGGGAACAAAATAATGGGTTTCCTTATCCCTAAGGATTTCCTATTTAGTTCCAGTTACTAACGTTTCTATTTATAACCTTTCCGATTTCCTATTTAGTTTCCAGTTACTAAGACGTAATTGTTGCAGATATAGGTGCTTGGAAGTTGGAAGTATGTTGATGTAATACCCCGATTTTTAAGAGCTTTTTAATTAGCGTTAATTATATTTATAAAGTTAACTATGTTTTGAAAATTCTTATTTTATTTGAGTTGGCATATGAGTTTAAATTAAAATGTTGTAATGTGTTTATTAATTTTTTTTTTATAAAGATAAGAATAATATATTTTGGATTTTAAATAACCAAATGAATGGAGCGGTATTTGGCCGATTAGGAATTTAAAAGTCGGTTTCCATTTCTTAACTTGGTCGGTTAAGTTGGGAAACAAAACCCAAATTCTTTCTCTCTCTTGTTATTTTTCTCACACCCAAAAGAAACACAAAAACCCCATTTCTCTCTCTCCCGTGAAAAACCCCAAGTACCCAACCCCCTATTATTTTCTCACTCTTAAAGAAAACCCCAAAACCCCATTTCTCTATCTCCTCCCCGTGAGGAACCCCGAAGCCCCAAAACCCTCACCCTTCTCTCTCGCTCACTCCGTCATCTTCCTCCCTCCTCCTCTCGCCGGCGACCTGCGTCGGTAGCCTGGACGTCGCACCGCATGCGCAACCCCTCCTCGCACGGTGCTGCTGCTGTTGTTTGAGCTCCCCTGCTCGCTGCTCTTCTCTTCCTCTCGCATTTCTGTTAGTGTGGCCACGTGCTGTTGTTCTGTCTTAGCCACCAGTGGTGGTGTTGCTACTGCTTTCTTGTTTTCCTTTCTTTGCTCTATGAGGTACTACACCCCCTTCTTCCTCTATTTTATTCTCCTCATGTTAGAGGATATTATTGAAGTTATTAATTCTGAAAGTTGGGTATCAAGTATGGATGCTTTGATTTCTTGTGTTATTATAAGTATCACAAGTATGCTAATTTCATTCTGGTATTACTTGAATTAATTGTAGGACTTGGTTAATATTACTCCTCGAGGAAATTGGAGTTGGTTGATGAAATTGATTAAATTGATGAAACTGATTTGGTGAATTCTAATGACTATAGAAGCCGTCCTGCTGATTTCCTTATAAACTTATGATTTGTGAACTATGATGCTTTAAGTGGCCTAAAACAACACTATTTATGGAATTTAGACTAATTATGGTGTGTTATAATTACTAAATATGGATTATTGGCAATTATATGATGAGGAGATCTTAAGATTTTTGTTAAGAAGTTTTAGTGAATTGCTTAATCATCCTTATGGAGAGATGTGTTCAATATGATGGTTAAGTATTTGTCCACAAGGTTTGAAATGATGTATGGGTTAAAGATGAATTGAGATGATTTATTGATTTTCAGACAATCTTGGTATTATAAGACATTTAAGGTACATTTGTTAACTACATCAGGTTTATTATTATATATTAGTAAGTTGGAAAGCTAAAACAACGTATCATTGGACTATCGTGAGAGCTATATAGAGTTGAATGATGTTTAATGACGATAGTCGAATATGTGACCTATATCACTAATAAGCTTATTATATGGATGTAGTATGGAATAGTATTTTTCTGTCTCATAAAGGATCGGAAAGTGTGAAAAGATGACTCTTGTTCTTATGAATGACGAAATATGAAATGTTTGCTATGATATATGTTCATGTATTCTGAATATGCCAAAGTATACCTTTTAATTCTGAAACAGTCTCAAAGTATGAGTGACTTTTAAATTATATAGAATACGAAAAGACTGCTATGCTTCTGATATACTTCTGTTATGCTTATGTTATGTATTCTTAAAGGTACTTAAGGGTATGAGATATGCTTACAATTTCCGATTGTGTAAAATTTACGTTATGATCATTCTGAAACGATCTGAAAGTATAAAAAGTAACATATATTGCTAACACCCACGATCCCCTTCGAAATGTGTTTGTGAAATGATGTTTATAGTTATTTTAAGGATTTTGTGATATGATTCTTGGTATGGATTGTAAGATACTTAATTTGTTTTCGAATGAGTTTCGTAAATGATGATCTTATGAGTTATTGATGTTCAAGTACGATTCATGAAAGATCTATGGCTTATGCCGATGAATGCTAAACAATGAAACATGATAAATAAAAGTGAAAGAGGTTCTGGCAGCATAATATTACGCTTATCTACTTCTTGGTCGTGCACGTACCATCGCACCTGCCGTACACCCAACAAGGGATCCGGGCTCCTTGAGGGGTACCGCATGTTATGTTACTACTCTATTTTGGTGCGAGCGGTGTATCCAACAAGGGAGCTGGGCTCCTTGAGGAGCATCGTATGGTGGTGTATCCAACAAGGGAGCTGGGCTCCTTGAGGATCATCACATGGTGGGAGACGTCCCACATGTCTATACTCGCCAGTTACCAAGCTAAAAGATGAAAAGATAATGATGAAATTTAAGATATGAAATTAAATAAAATATTTGTTATGTAGATGATTTTATGATTTAATGCTATGCAGTATGATGACTTTGATGTTACGGAAGTATGATTATGATTGCGATTATGTTTTATGATTTCACACATTATGTTATCGATGATTGGATTAGGAAATATGGAATGTTTTATGAACATGATGATTCGTGATGTTTATGAACGAATGCTACGAAATAACTATGTTATTAAGATAGTACGATCATTACTAGTTATGTAACTGGAAGATGATAATGATTTATGATTTATGATAAACTGAATGATTTAAACTATATGTTTCATGAATTTCTGATAATATGAATGTATGTCTTCTACTCTGATATGAGAGAACTATGATGATGTTACGACTCTGCTATGATTTCTGAAAGTACTTAAAGGTCACGAAACATGATGAATGATAATGGATTATGTGAATATTGCTATGTTGTGATATGGTTATGAACGATGTGAACATGTTGATTTCGTGAGAGTCGTAGACGCCAAAGCATGTTTTAAGAATGTTTTATGGGTTAGTACTCAGCGTTGTGCTGATGTGTCTGTCAATGTTTTGTTTTGTCACTACTGTGGCATGTCACTTGGTGGGTGGCAGTGTTACAATAGTTTCAGGTTGAAGTTCTGGAGCATCTTTTCCAAGATAGAAGCAGTTACGTGCTAAGAGTTCAGCTATGATTGTTTTACGAATCTTTTGAGGTGAGGACGTTCCACTTTGTATTAGTTAATAATTAATGATTTAGTTTTATTTCTAGTATTGGATGAGCAATAGTGCTCCTGATTCTCTTTAGCTGGTGCTCCGCGAAAGCGTTGAGTTTTGGATTTGGTATATTTTATTTGTAACAGGTTCTTAAACGTTTTTCCCATTTTGGGTTGTCCTATTTACAAAGGAAACTCTGCCGAAATTTCTAGGAAATAGTAATCTATTATTAAAGTTTTTCTTTAAAGAGTGACAAATCAAGGTATTGTCCCTGTAAGTTAATGTTAACGGTCGCGTTGTATTTTCCAATAGTGGAAAGTACGGCGGTAACGCGCCGACTAAGCTAGTTCTTTCGCTGCTAATCCTGATTAATTAACTTAATAAGGATGTATGAAAGTCGGGGAGTTACAGGGTGGTATCAGAGCTATGGTTAGATTCAGGTACGCTATGATCTCCATATCGTGGCGTAAAGGTTTTAAATAGGTTTAATGGATTGGCTAAAAAAGTAAGTATAAATGAACCAAGCCGTTTGAGAGTAAGTATAAATGGATGTGCAATGTGAATTTGTTTACTCGAGATGTGGTACCTCCAATTTTCTTTGTTAGTTACCTCTTAATGTGTTCGTTGTATCTCGCAGTGACTTGTGTATGTTCATGATACACGTTTACTTAAAATATGTATTTTACAAAACTTATATGATTTGAGAAACCAATTGAATTTCAAACGAGATCTCACTAAATGAGTTAGTTGGAATTCATTGCCAACAAGTTTGCCCCTTTTGTTTTCTTTGCTCCTCGATTTCACTAATCGAGTTGAAGTAGAGTTACAAAAGATGATGGCGGAATGGAGGCTGAATATCTAACGAAGCCATAAAAGCCTGAGATCTTGGTTTTTTTCTAAATGAATTTAGCTTGTTGTTTCCTCGATCAACTTATTGCAAGTTTCGAGGACGAAACTTTTTTATAAGGGTGGTAGTATGTAATACCCCGATTTTTAAAAGCGTTTTAATTAGCGTTAATTATATTTATAAAGTTAACTATGTTTTGAAAATTCTTATTTTATTTGAGTTGGCATATGAGTTTTAAATTAAAATGTTGTAATGTGTTTATTAATTTAAATTTTATTTATAAAGATAAGAATAATATATTTTGGATTTTAAATAACCAAATGAATGGAGCGGTATTTGGCCGATTACGAATTTAAAAGTCGGTTTCCATTTCTTAACTTGGTCGGTTAAGTTGGGAAACAAAACCCAAATTCTTTCTCTCTTTTGTTATTTTTCTCACACCACAAAGAAACCCAAAAACCCCATTTCTCTGTCTCCCGTGAAAAACCCCAAGTACCCAACCACCTATTATTTTCTCACTCTTAAAGAAAACCCCATTTCTCTCTCTCCTCCCCGTGAGGAACCCCGAAGCCCCAAAACCCTCACCCTTCCCTCTCGCTCACTCCGTCATCTTCCTCCCTCCTCCTCTCGCCGGCGACCTGCTGTTGTTCCACTTTGTTTTAGTTAATAATTAATGGTTTAGTTTTATTTCTAGTGCTGGATGAGCAATTGTGCTCCTGATTCTCTTTAGTTGGTGCTCCGCGAAAGCGTGGAGTTTTGGATTTGGTATATTTTATTTGTAACAGGTTCTTAAACGTTTTTCCCATTTTGGGTTGTACAATTTACAAAGGAAACTCTGCCGAAATTTCTAGGAAACAGTAATCTATTATTAAAGTGTTTCTTTAAAGAGTGACAAATCAAGGTATTGTCTCTGTAAGTTAATGTTAAAGGTCGCCTTGTATTTTCCCATAGTGGAAAGTACGGCGGTAACGCGCCGACTAAGCTAGTTCATCCACTGCTAATCCTGATTAATTAACTTAATTAGGATGTATGAAAGTCGGGGCGTTACAGAGTGGTATTAGAGCTAAGGTTAGATTCAGGTACGCTATGATCTTCATATCGTGGCGTAAAGGTTTTAAATAGGATTAATGGATTGGCTAAAAAAGTAGGTATGAATGAACCAAGCCGTTTGAGAGTTTGCGCTTTTGCGTGTGCAATGTGAATTTGTTTACTCGAGATGTGGTACCTCCAATTTTCTTTGTTAGTTACCTCTTAATGTGGTCGTTGTACCTCGCAGTGACTTGTGTATGCTCATGATACGCGTTTACTTAAAGTATGTATTTTACAAAACATATATGATTTGAGAAACCAACTGAATTTCAAACGGGATCTCACCATGAGTTAGTTGGAATTCATTGCCAACAAGTTTGCCCCTTTCGTTTTCTTTGCTCCTCGATTTCGCGAATCGAGTTGAAGTAGAGTTACAAAAGATGATGGCGGAATGGAGGCTGAATATCTAACGAAGCCATAAAAGCCTGAGATCTTGGTTTTGTCTAAATGAATTTAGCTTGTTGTTTCCTCGATCAACTTATTGCAAGTTTCGAGGACGAAACTTTTTTATAAGGGTGGTAGTATGTAATACCCCGATTTTTAAGAGCGTTTTAATTAGCGTTAATTATATTTATAAAGTTAACTATGTTTTGAAAATTCTTATTTTATTTGAGTTGGCATATGAGTTTTAAATTAAAAATGTTGTAATGTGTTTATTAATTTAAATTTTATTTTATAAAGATAAGAATAATATATTTTGGATTTTAAATAACCAAATGAATGGAGCGGTATTTGGCCGATTACGAATTTAAAAGTCGGTTTCCATTTCTTAACTTGGTCGGTTAAGTTGGGAAACAAAACCCAAATTCTTTCTCTCTTTTGTTATTTTTCTCACACCCCAAAGAAACCCAAAAACCCCATTTCTTTAGCTCCCGTGAAAAGCCCCAAGTACCCAACCCCCTATTATTTTCTCACTCTTAAAGAAAACCCCAAAACCCCATTTCTCTCTCTCCTCCCCGTGAGGAACCCCGAAGCCCCAAAACCCTCACCCTTCTCTCTCGCTCACTCCGTCATCTTCCTCCCTCCTCCTCTCGCCGGCGACCTACGTCGGTAGCCAGGACATCGCACCGCACGCGCAGCCCCCCCTCGCACGGTGTTGCTGCTGCTGTTCGAGCTCCCCTGCTCGCTGCTCTTCTCTTCCTCTCGCATTTCTGTTGTTGCTCGTGGGTGGTAGTGTGGCCACGTGCTGTTATTCTATCTTAGCCACCAGTGGTGGTGTTGCTACTGCTTTCTTGTTTTCCTTTCTTTGGTCTATGAGGTACTACACCCCTTTCTTCCTCTCTTTTGTTTTCCTCATGTTAGAGGATATTATTGAAGTTATTAATTCTGAAATTTTGGTATCAAGTATGAATGCTTTGATTTCTTGTGTTATTATAAGTATCACAAGTATGCTAATTTCTTTCTGGTATTACTTGAATTAATTGTAGGACATGGTTAATATTACTCCTCGAGGAAATTGGAGTTGGTTGATGAAATTGATTAAGTTGATGAAACTGATTTGGTGAATTCTAATGACAGTAGAAGTCGTCCTGCTGATTACCATATAAACTTATGATTTGCAAACTATGATGCTTTTAGTGGCCTAAAACTACACTATTTATGGAATTTAGACTAATTATGGTGTGTTATAATTACTAAAGATGGATTATTGGCAATTATGTGATGAGGAGATCTTAAGATTTTTGTTAAGAAGTCTTAGTGAATTGCTTAAGCACCCTTATGGAAAGATGTGTTCAATATGATCGTTAAGTATTTGTCCACAAGGTTGAAATGATGTATGGGTTAAAGATGAATTGAGATGATTTATTGATTTTCAGACAATCTTGGTATTATATGACATTTAAGGTACATTTGTTAACTACATCAGGTTTATTATTATATTTTAGTAAGTTGGAAAGCTAAAACAATGTATCACTGGACTACCGTGAGAGCTATATAGAGTTGAATGATGTTTAATGACGATAGTCGAATATGTGACCTATATCACTAATAAGCTTATTATATGGATGTAGTATGGAATAGTATTTTTCTGTCTCATAAAGGATCGGAAAGTGTGAAACGATGACGCTTGTTCTTATGAATGACGAAATATGAAATGTTTGCTATGATATATGTTCATGTATTCTGAATATGCCAAAGTATACCTTTTAATTCTGAAACAGTCTCAAAGTATGAGTGACTTTTAAATCATATAGAATACGAAAAGACTGCTATGCTTCTGATATACTTCTGTTATGCTTATGTTATGTATTCTTAAAGGTACTTAAGGGTATGAGATATGCTTACAATTTTTGATTATGTAAAATTTACGTTATGATCATTCTGAAACGATCTGAAAGTATAAAAAGTAACATCTATTGCTAACACCCACGATCCCCTTCGAAATGTGTTTGTGAAATGATGTTTATAGTTATGATAAGGATTTTGTGATGTGATTCTTGGTATGGATTGTGGGATACTTAATTTGTTTTCGATTGAGTTTAGTAAATGATGATCTTATGAGTTATTGATGTTCGTGTATGATTCATGAAAGATCTATGCCTTATGTCGATGAATGCTAAACAACGAAACATGACAAATAAAAGTGAATGAGGTTCTGGCAGTATAATATTACGCTTATCTACTTCTTGGTCGTGCACGTACCTTTGTACCCGCCGTACACCCAACAAGTGAGCCGGGATCCTTGAGAGGTACCGCATGTTATGTTACTACTCTATTTTGGTGCGAGCGGTGTATGCAACAAGGGAGCTGGGCTCCTTGAGGATCATCGCATGGTGGTGTATCCAACAAGGGAGCTGGGCTCCTTGAGGATCATCACATGGTGGGAGACGTCCCACATGTCTATACTCGCCAGTTACCAAGCTAAAAGATGAAAACATAATGATGAAATTTAAGATATGAAATTAAATGAAATATTTGTTATGTAGATGATTTTATGATTTTATGCTATGCAGTATGATTACTTTGATGTTACGGAAGTATGATTATGATTGCGATTATGTTTTATGATTTCACACATTATGTTATCGATGATTGGATTAGGAAATATGGAATGTTTTATGAACATGATGATTCGTGATGTTTATGAACGAATGCTACGAAATAACTATATTATTTAGATAGTACGATCATTACTAGTTAAGTAAATGAAAGATGATAATGATTTATGATAAAGTGAATGATTCAAACTATATGTTTCATGAATTTCTGATAATATAAAAGTATGTCTTCTACTCTGATATGAGAGAACTATGATGATGTTACGACTCTGCTATGATTTCTGAAAGTACTTAAAGGTCACGAAGCATGATGAATGATAATGGATTATGTGAATATTGCTATGTTGTGATATGGTTATGAACGATGTGAACATGTTGATTTCGTGAGAGTCGTAGACACCAAAGCATGTTTTAAGAATGTTTTATGGGTTAGTACTCAGCGTTGTGCTGATGTGTCTGTCAATGTTTTGCTTTGTCACTACTGTGGCATGTCACTTGGTGGGTGGCAGTGTTACAATAGTTTCAGGTTGAAGTTCTGGAGCATCTTTTCCAAGATAGAAGCAGTTACGTACGAATCTTTTGAGGCGAGGACGTTCCACTTTGTATTAGTTAATAATTAAGGGTTTAGTTTTATTTCTAGTGCTGGATGAGCAATAGTGCTCCTGATTCTCTTTAGCTGGTGCTCCGCGAAAGCGTTGAGTTTTGGATTTGGTATATTTTATTTGTAACAGGTTCTTAAACGTTTTTCCCATTTTGGGTTGTCCAATTTACAAAGGAAACTCTGCCGAAATATCTAGAAAATAGTAATCTATTATTAAAGTGTTTCTTTAAAGAGTGACAAATCAAGGTATTGTCCCTGTAAGTTAATGTTAAAGGTCGCCTTGTATTTTCCGATAGTGGAAAGTTTGGCGGTAACGCACAGACTAAGCTAGTTCTTCCGCTGCTAATCCTGATTAATTAACTTAATAATGATGTATGAAAGTCGGGGCGTTACAGTTGAACAGCAACATAATGCTTATTTTGATAAGATGCAGGTAATTAGAATTGCTCTCAAGTTCTCTTGTTGTATGTTACTACATACTCTTTGCCTATATTCGATCTTGGATATGCAAATGTTAGTTTTTATCCTTGATAATTTCAAATGCTTAAATAATAACATGGTTCAGGGCATTAATTCGGGCTCAAATATCTTCATATAGATTGTAAATCCTTCTTTCTAACATTATCTTTAAACTTTCTATGCTAGCTGTATTGAATGCTTGCATAATAAAAGGTGGTGCTTAGAGTCCGCCATGTGTTGCTGATCTTCCGTTAAGATTGGAAGATAAGTAATATACACAAGATTGTCTTCTATGGCTGCTTTGCATCAACATGGATCTGTGCAGTTCACTCCTATTTTCTTCGTGTGTCTTATTTACCACATTATCAAAGTCAATATTTAAATATTAGAAGTTGATACCAATTAAGAATTGTTTTGCTTGGTGTTTGTTCTAAGCAATGTGAATACAATTTCTTTAGGGAAAAAGTTTGCACATTTTGCTTAGATTAAATATTAGGCTTTAGAAACCTAAAGTGTGCATGACTCCATTATTTACCTTTTCCAAAAACTCGTGCTTAATGGCACGTTGTTCATGTTTGATGTGAGACTATCCATTTGCCTAGGAAATGCTTTTGATCCTTTTCTTATTTGGATAGTCAAGTGTGTAGTTGGACCAGAAGCCTGTATTTATTTATGATGGTAAGAAATGTCGGGTTTTCGACAAATTTCTCAAAGTAAGAAGCAATTTATTGTATTAGATAGCTAAATTTCCAATAGCTGAACTTTATTAGCATCGAGTAAATTGATCAGATTACTTTTTTTCCTTTTTTCCCTTTAAAGTTCAATCTTTTGATTTTGTTTCCCTTTTTCCGCTTAACTTTGTTGACTGACTTGACTCACAATCTAATTATACTTTCGATTCCTTTTCTTATTTCAAAATTGCACCTAAAATAAAGATCGAAAACAACAGTAATACTTCATCTCCAATTTCAATCAACGGTGAAGGATTAGAAGACTCGTCTCTTTGGTGAGAAGCCCGTTACTGTCTTCAGTTTTAGGTAAGTTTATTCACTCATCTGTATCTTTATCTATTGCATATATAAATAGGAACTATGATTTTAGGTTTTAGGGTGTCTTAATGTAGTCTATTTCTTTTTTAAATTAGCAATGCTTGCGTTATGCCAACAGAACTTTGCTCATGTCATTTGAACCTATAAGGAAATTCTCGTGCTTATTCCAAAGGATTCAAAACGACATAAATAATATGGGTCTGTTCCAATAACCAGTTCAGAACCTCACCACTGCATTGTTGGTCCTCAAAAGTCCAAACACACAATTTAAATTACTTTGTTCCTGAGCCGCAGAAAATCCTCAAGACACTATCCATTCCTCTCTGGCCTTTTCATTTTGTCTAATTTCTGCTTACACCTTGACCTTTGCCAGCTGCACATTCTAGACAAAATGGTGGTGGTTTGGTTTCCCTCTAATTGTCACGAGTCTATGATGTTGGTGTTTGAAGTTTTCAGTATTGGGGAAGTTGTTGTCTATAGTTCAGATATTGTCTAGAGTGTAATGTGTGTGTTAGCAAAATTTGAATACAGGAGTTATAATTACTTTATGTACTTATTGTTGGTTAATATCATTTAATGATAATATCATTTGTTGCATGTGTGATGTGCTGCTTCTTGTTGTGTTGTCGTTGTACAGCTTGCTAGCTTTAGCAAGCTGTACAGTTTTTTTTTTAAAAGAAAATATTAGCAAATGCTCCGGTTGTTAAGAGAAAACCGGAGCATTTAACTTCCAAATGCTCCGATTTTCCCTTAACAACCGGAGCATTTGGAGGTTAAATGCTTCGGTATTTTAAACAACCGGAGCATTTAGTCAAATAAATGCTCCGGTTAAAAATGGAGCATTTGTAAAATGCTCGTATGACGTCTGCTACGAGTCAAATACGGAGCATTTGTGGCCCTTTTAACCGGAGCATTTGAGGATTTTTCTACTAGTGTTTGTTTCAATTATTTTGTTGTTGTAGTATAGGTTTAGAACCTTGCAATTTAGCTTCTTTTGGTGCTTAGGTACTCCCTGTGATATAGTAATACGAAATATAATACTTTGTAGGACTCTGCTTTGATAAGCATAATATTAATAGAATAGCACAAAAATGATCTATTACTCTATGGGACTCTCGTTCGGGAATTAATCCTTCCTATGTAGTGTTTGTATATTTATAATGTCTTTAGATGCATTTGAAATATATTTTTTCGATTTGTTTGTGGGGATGGCTTAGAGGATCAATTTCAGGTATTATAATATTATATATTGTTGATTCTATATTGCATCATTTAATGCTTTAAATTCTTGCAGGGGACAGAAGAAATATGGAAACACCCCTTGGTAAAGCTGTTGATCTTCAAATGGTAGACGTTTTAATGCCATTGGGTAAGCTTGCTTATCGATGAGGCTACACTGCTGATATTATGTCATTGTCATGGGTGATTTTTAGTTGAAGTTTTTGACATTTATTGCTCTCCTGGGTTCTTTATTCAAACATCCTTGTGAAGTACTCCCTCTGTCTCAATTCTGTTGTCTCAATTCTGTTACCACATTTTAGGTTGTCCCAATTTAGTTGCACATACGCTATTTGGTAAACCTTTTCTCTAAAGTTGCTCCACATACTCACCCGCCCACTTTTTCTTCTCTATCTTCTTTTAGCTTCTCCAAAAACTTGTACCCAAGCAATATTTCTTAGCAAATTTTGGACTGAGGGAGCAACTTTATTCTATAGGTGCATAAATGTGAGAGGGAGTTTGGAGCTTTGACCTAACAAATTTATCATTTGCCTATTGGAGATCCGAAATATTATTTCTTGAAATATTATGGATAATTGGGACTGGAACAATTGTGCTTAAGTGCCTCAAAATAGTGAAGGTGATGGGAAAACCCTAGCAAAGGCTACTAGATGATCATTAGGTCTGCTTAGTTATAGTTTTGACCCATTGCCAAAATAAAGGAGAAATGCAATTTTAACACTCAAAATATTATCATACATTAAAGAAGAATGCACGTTTATGTGAGGGGGGGGTGCAAGTATAGTATCCCGGTCCTTGTAATTAATGAATTTTGGAACTAGACATGTAAATTATTCTGGAGATCGTCGTGAATTTGCAACGCCATGGATAGACAGTTTGCAACGCCGTGAATGAGTTCTATATTTTTTAGTATCGCTGGCAGTTATACAAAATCAAGGTTATATAATGATCAATTTAACATTGACTGAGAGATTATTAGACGTTAGGAAACACAATTGGAGTTGTGTGTATGTCAATCAAAGCACTTTTGTTTATGTTAATACTTGGATTTTTCGAAGAAGATAACATTGTGACAGCTCCTCACTTCACAGGCAACAATGAAATCTCTCTAAATTAGTTGATATGATGATTTTAGTCCCCTGGACATTTTCTTAATGTGGCTCCACATGAAGCCAAACAGCAGAATAGGGATTATCATCAAGAATAGGGATTGTCATTCTATAGTGCAGCCAAACAGGAGAATCTCGTAGATGAGGCACGCTGTATTCCTGATATATGGATTGTTTGATTTAGTTGCATGTTGAATTTATAGATGCTATGATAATCTGGTGTGGTTTACTGACTTTATTACTGACTTAATTACTATAGCATCTAAGTGCACTATTGCTTCTAATTTTTCATAATATTCGATCTATTTAGTAGAATACTTGTCTACACCCTAAGTAATTACTTTGCCCCCATAAAACCAGCATTGCAAGTGCAAGCATCAAACATCTTACAGCATAGCTTCACCTTCATCATGCTAATTAAATCTAGCCTATTTCGAATATCGCAAATACGCCATTGTGGGGTGCCGCGCGCATAGGCGCGCTGTGCAACAACTAGTCTCGAAAAAAATTACAAAGCTTTATCAAAGAAGGGATATTTCTTCAATCTTGCAAAAATCTACGAACAATTCAACTAAGTATAAAGAGGAGGTGGGGATATTTCTTGGAACAAGAGATAATTACTGGATGTTTTGCTTTCCAACTATTGCAAACAATTAGCGGTGATCATGGGTCGGACCGGGTTCGGACCGAGTCGTGTCTTTAAAAAATTGCGCATTGATCGAGCCAGGCCTGGCCGGGCCAAAATTTTTTGCCCAGAGACTGCTATTTTGGGCAAAAAAGAGCGGACTTTTCGGGCGGCACCAAAATTAGACTAAAAAATCATCTTTGGCCTGTCCAAAGCCCGTTCCAAAGAAAAAAAATTGGGTCGAGCAAGGCCAAAAAATTCTGCCTAAACCAGCCCAAAATTCGGGCTGGGCTCACAGGCTGGGCTGATTTGATCAGCTCTACAAACAATTAACGTGAAGACCAAAGTATTTATCAATTTATGCAAGTAGTGGAGACTAACATGGGCTATGGAAAAAATAAATAAAAGACTACTGAGTTTTGGGGCCCTATAATCAACATCCAGGTGTGAGGCCCTGTGCAGAGGGGCACCTTGCACACCCTTATTGATGGAGCTGTTAGTATGAGGCTTTTTGGGAAGGAGCCCGAAAACAAATCTATGTGTGCTAGGCCCAAAGCGGACAATATCATACTAATGGTGGAGCTTTAGGTGGACTCGTGGGCCTTAACAAATGGTATCAGAGCCGACGGTTCGGTTGGGAGAACACGCATACAATGGTGGACCCCATTGTTGGCTTAAGGAGTTACCTAGTTTATTAATCTATTTTGTTTCTCTTTTAATTTCTTCTATTTTGCATATGTTATGATCTACTCTTAATTCAAAGTTCAAGGCCACCAAATGTCACGCCGCTCATATAATAGCAGGGTTAGACTTATCATGATTCATTTTGACTAGAGATTTTAGCCGTTTTGGAGTTGATTTGTTCTCATACTATTCTATTTCTAGCTTTCTCGGGGCGCGTTTATTTTTTTGATAAGGAGGACGTTTCATAGATATACTTCCACAGACAATACTCTGTGATTAAAACATTGAAAGCTTAATTATTTAGTAAGTAATAATGGTAATTGTAATAAATTTTAGTTGTACGGTAACATTTCATAGATATATGTAAATGAATTACATATGGTACTTTATATGCATCATTACATTACGTGTTTGAGAAGTACCACGTTAGCAAACGTTAATGTAAATGCTAAAGATTTTCCATACAACGTTTTTTGGTCGTACGTGAAGCTTTTAATTGTACAGTTTACCAGGGAGGATTTATAATAATGATAGGATTTTTTTTTATGAAGAGTGTGTAGTAATTTTTTTTCCTTTTGTTCTTGTTTTCAACTCATTGGTCAAAGTTGTTGGTTAGCTTTATTAAGCTTATTTTAGTTTTTTCATAATATTTCGTGTGAGGTATAACTAAGTACTAAAGAAGGCTAATTGGACCCATCGCAGGCTATTTTACAGTGCGGGCTTAAGACATTGGTGGAAAACAATAAAAAAATGAAATGAATATTGAATCATCCAAGCTACACATTAAAAAAAAAAGGTTTTTATGAAAGGAGAAAGCATATTAGTCTTACCTAATATAGAAGATATGACAGCTTGTATACTTGATATGATAGGTTGTATAATTCTTCAGCGAAGTAATTACAGGAGTATATTCAAGGTTTGACAACCAAACTTCACTTGACTCATTTGGTGGGGATTCCACCTCATGAACTCAAGGTCAGGGGATTGAATTCCATCAATTGATGGGAACTTGAAGGAGGATTCCCTTACTATATTTCCCCCCTTTCAAGTGTTTGGACATCTAGATCAGACTCTATGCAAGGACAGTATAAAGGTTATTCAAAGTCCAAACGTGTTACATCTATCAATTAAGTGATTAGCATGAGATCAAGAGTACTGAAAGTAAGCTGTTGCTGATGACTGATGAGTTGCTCTTACAAACACGACATTTGCTCAATTCAAGTTTAGGCAGCTGTGATCCTGTTTGATTTAAGATATCATGGAATAGGCCGCGCCCAATTCATTACTCATGTCGTGTAGATCGAGAGCAATGAGCAACCCCTTGGTCTCCTGTGAGGCTGTGATCGTGTTTGATTTAAGATATACAGGCCGGGCCCAACTTATGTAGATCTAAGCCTCATTTTGTTTGACGTTGTGGGTCTCTCATTCCTGTGTCAATTTCTGCTTATGAGTATTTACTAAAATCAATTCTATTAAATGAATCTTGAATTCCGGCCCCGTGGTCTCAACTCATATTCTTTTCATACTCCATCCGTCCCATAATATAGTGCTTACATTCTTTTTTAGGTGTCCCAAAATGTTGTGCCAATTTCATTTTTTATCAATTTGGTTAGACTAAATAATCCTTAATTTTTACACAAACTTTTCAAAATACCCCTACTTTTCTTTCAATATGTGTGTCTCTATTTATTACTTACACCATTCCAAGGAAAATTTATTGCTTTTAAGTAGTTCCAAGACAAAAAAAATTCATTAGATATTTTTTTTTAGAGAATTCTATTACTTCCTCCATTCTCCTTAATTCCCGTGAAAAAAAGAAGAAGTAAGCACTATATTTTGGGACGGAGGGAATATTAGTTTTTACGTAGAAAATCTCTTTTTTCTTTTTTGGTTTCCTGTAGCAATGTTAGCCATATAATTCTTTTCATATTATTTTTACTTATTTAAATTAACCTGAACTTATTAAATTTTGATTTCATATGTTCTATTCAACTTTTAAAAAAAAAAGTTAAGATAAGTCCTGATAAGATCTAGTATGTTCAGATAAGTTCATTTCAACAAACAACCACATTTAGCCATCCCACCCAATTATCCAACGTCTCCTCTCGACAAAATTGTATCATTACAAAACATAATAAACTCAATTCGGTCGGCAGAAGAGGTTGGAGAAACGAGGGGAAATAAACAAGAAACATTTGAAACACCGAGTCCAAAACCAATCAATTCAAAAATTGAAGCCCACCTCCCAAACCAAAGACAAATACTTCTCCCTAATGGGGTGGAATGTAGATTGACAACCATTATCAATCTGTCCATCTCACCCCATTTGGGAAAGTACCTGTGAAGGACACCTAAATTCACAAAAGAGCCATCCCACCCTTATCTTCCAGCCTCTACTCTCAACTAAATTTCATCATTACAAAACATAATAAAATCAACTTAGACAAAGAAAGTGCAATTGAAAAACCAAAACCACTACATTCAAATCCATCTCCCAAACCCAAGACAAATTTTGCTCCCAAATGGGGTGGAATGTAGATTGACAAAAAATTGACAATCTGTCCATCTCACCCCATTTGGGACAAAACTTGTTAAGGACTGGTAGATGGACTCAAATTCCCAAATCCATAACATTAGAGGGGGACAATATGCATTCTGACACTTAGGCCAAAACATGTGTGTAAAGTTAAATGTCAATAAAAAAGAGTCCATACAACCAATGATCTTTGTACAATAAGCAAAAGGATATAGAACAAAAAAAAAACACTACTAATATTTCTGTTTACGGTTTATTATGTTAGGGTTAGTGTTAGGGTTTGGGTTTAGGGTTTAGGGTTAGGGTTTAGGTTAGGGTTCCTAAACCAAAAACACAATCCCAAAACACAATAAACAAAACGCAAAACTCAACAAACACAGAACATAACAAACCCAGAACACAACAAACCCAAACACAAAATGTTCGGGTCAGTGCTAGGGTTTGGGTTTAGGGTTAGGGTTTAGGTTAGGGTTCCTAAACCAAAAAACCCAATACACAAGCCCAGAACACAATAAACAAAACCTAGGACACAACAAACACAGAACTCAACAAACACAAAACACAACAAACCCAGAACATAGCAAACCCAAACACAAACAAACCCCCCAGAAACACAACACAGAACTCAACATACCCAGAACACAACAAACCCAAAACACAAACAAACCCAGAACACAAACAAACCCCAGAAACACAAACCTAGAAACAAACTCGAAAACTAAACCGAAAACCCTGAACCAAAACCCTAACATAAACCCAGAACATAAACACAAATCCAAAAACACAAACGCATACAGAAATGCATAAATACAAACCCTAACACAAACCTAATGAATTAAACGCAAATAACATAAAGCCTAATCAGTAAACACAAACCCTAACACAAACCATAAACACAAACGCATAAAATCATTGGAAAATAACATAAATCTCAGGAATCATAACAAAAACTATAAATCATGAAAAAGGGCACTAAATCATGAAAAAGAAAATCATGAAAAAAAAAACCCAAACATAAAAAAAGAAATCACGACAAAGACAGAAAAGCATGATATTCCAACAAATCTGCAAACTAGAGCAGCGTATTAGCCCACATTCACACATAAAGCAGATCTGAAAAAGAATTAGAGCAATTGAGAAACTAACCTGGTTGCGATATTTTATTTTGATAAATTAAAACATTTACCTCGCTTTTTCCTTCAATCTCCAATCTCCATTCACACATAAAGCAGATCTAACAAAAAAAAAATTTAGAGCAATTGAGAAACTAATCTGGTTAATCTAAGCCTAAATTTTATTTTGATAAATTAAAACCTTTACCTCGCTATTTCCTTCAAATCTGAATTCTCCTTGCGAAAAATTGCGCCTTTACCATGGATCTTGAATCTCCTAATGAACGCTACTTTCTTCAGATATTATCAAGAATCCAGATAGGGTTTTTTAGGGAGAGGAAGGCTGAGAAATTAGGTTATGAGGGTTTTCAGAAAGAGAGGGGAGACTAGAAAGGGGGGGTTTATATACTAGGGTTAGATTTAAGGGTTAAGGACCGTTGGATGACTTGGATGGATGGAAAGTGTCAAGGGTTGAGATTTGCTCTCCCCTTGACTTTCCTTTATTTCCGGAATATACTATGGAAGAGAGTAAATGAAGGGCAACGGTAGAGATTTTCCTTTTCCCTATTGAATGGCTCAGATTTGCTCAATCAAGGGGGATCCATGACATTAAATTTTAGACCAATTAGGATTGAGTACACGGATTGCTACAATTTGATTTTTTATATCAATGGTTGACATCTCTTCTTTCTTTATCAAATCAATGGCCATAAATATTCATACTAATTACATTTGGGTGTTTCGATCAATCTTGTATTTGGTCATGTCCTAAGCCTGACATGCTTAGGACGTGGCCTAGATAAATGTCCTAAGCAATGGGCGTTCGATCATGGGAGGGACACCGATGGCGACTCTATGACATTATTTCACTCAGTAATAGTGATTGATTGTTGTGGATACCTCTCCCCCAAGTTGTCCCATCCCGAGCAAAGCCACCGAGGTTCATGTACACATAGAAGCTATTATCAATGCTACTATATATACATAATACTTTTCCATATTATCAACTATTGACGACGCCGGTTTATATATATATATATGTGTGTGTGTGTGTGTGTGTGTGTGCGTGTGTGTGTGTGTGTGTGTATACACTAGTACGATATTGGTGCGAGATACTGCTATGTTCTAATGCAAGTGTATCTGCATCCTTGGTATTGGTGCGAGGGGGTAATTTGCTTCTTCACGGCTTAGGATGTCTAATATAAGGCTACGACAAGAGTAAGAGAGTTGATCATAGGTACACGGACGAGGTAGGGGAGGGGAGGGGGTCTAATACACGCGCGGCACCCCAAAATAGTGTAATTGTGATATTTCTAATTAGTCAGGCGTAATTAGTACGATAACATTTTTTGCAATTGGTTTCAAATAGGTGGTAACCACATTATGTGTTTGAACTGCATTAAGCAAACCACGGAGAGTATGTGCTCGTACTAAAACTGGTTACACCACTCCACATAATGTTGAAAAGAAATACATGGTATTGGTTGTTTAAATTACAATTTGGACGTCTTATCTAGCAATTCCCGATAGTAATAAAATGTTGAACTGGATAACGTGGAGGGTTCCAACATGTCTTTGAAGCATTTGTCAAGTGGAGCCTTGGCCTATTAACGTAAGATGTCTATTAACGTCCCAGCGTAGCACCTTGTTTCTGGAAAATGATGTGTTTGGTGTGACTTGGATTAAAAAGTAGTCGTCTTCAATTCATGAAATATGCAGGCAAATTCCTGTGTTGAGAGTGCAAATACACAAGGATCTAGATGGCGTGATCTGGATGTAAAAGCTTGCTGCCATGAATTCATTGAAGATGGTGGCAAATGCCTAGCAAATGAATTGAAAATTACAAGGGCCTAGAATGTGTGTTATATTTGAGATTGGCATGAGAATGGATGTAAAGTGATAATAAACGTATAAAGGCAAGATGTTTATATTTGCAGCAGATTAGCAATATGTTCAGCTGACATGTTGAAAAGAGCTTATATTCGACTGATATGTTGAAAAGAGTTTTACATTCTTTGGTGAAGGAAGTAAGAAGCATAGAGTCAATGTCATTGGACGCATTTATTTTAAAATAAAACCTTAAGAGTAAAGGGAAGTGTCATTTTTTACTCTTCTTGTCTAAACAATGATTAGTGTCAAAAGGGTAAGGGACAAAGGGTAGCTAGATTGGTGTCGGCGTTGGTCAAATAACCTATTTCTATTTATTTTTGGATAATATAAAAAAACAACTTGTATATGCCATTACAAACCTAGTTATATGACTATCTTTTCCTCAAGCATACAATGAATAGAATAACATTCCAACATGTCATAAGTTTATAGATATTTCGAGTAGCCACTTAACTGTATACTAACATTACTAATAAAAAAAGCTCCATGTAAGGATTTCATGGTGCTTATTCAAACTTTAAATTAGTCATGAATGAGATAAGTAGCAAAAAGTAATTCACATAAGACCCAAACTAAGAACAAAGATAGATCGAAATCTAAAGACATTCCAGCTTTTAAAATAGGTTGGATTCACCAAAGCTACTCCGATCATTGTAAAAACTTAAGCAAAACTTGCTTTCTAAAAAAGAAAGCATTGTACTCAACATGTACTTTCAAGGAAAAATAGCCCATTTGAAGCTTAATATAACCGAAAACAATATTTAAAAAGCATAACCTTTCACATCTAACTACATCGATAATATTTTCACAAAACCTACAAAAGATAAAAGACAGATTAACATAAAAACACTCAACATTGTATTGTTCCTCTAATCCTCTCCGTGCTTTGCGCTCCTTCAAATGAATACTTTAATAAAAAAAACATCATGTAATTTGTGGTGATGAGACTTGACAGTGACGATCTCAACATTATCCCTCTAAAGGATCCCTCTTGCGACCACACGAATTATTCTCCCAAATCTTGTGTAATTTCAAAAAATCTAGATTGTTTGATATCAAAACATCAACACACAAATATGTTTGAGTTCGAATTAGAGATTTTTAAGAAGAAGAAATCAACATTAGATATAATCCCTAGCCTTCTAAGCTTATGATGCAGGTATAAACAACAAAACAACTTAAAATCTAGCAACAATAAATTAACTTGATCCCATTTGAATCACAATCACCTTTAGAAGATATATAAGTGAAATAGAACGACTCAAATATTTTTGTCCTTTCTTTTTAATCATGGACTAATTACTTAATTACACCAGTTCATAATCAATCAAGGTCTAGCTCTTAACCAACCTCATGCTTCAAGAACTGTTCCTAATCTTTAACTATTGACATTGGCTTACCTCCCAAGAATCATGACAGTTTATATAGGTCTTGAAGACAACCAAATAGAGAAAGAAATGGAATTGAGATAAGCATGACAGTGTAAAACAAAAGGTTAGAATCAAATGAGAGTTCACCTGTTCTTCAATGACATGGTACAAACATTGAAGAAATAAGCTCTTACTTTTCTATCAGTGCTTCAATGACATGTTACAAAGATGCAAGAATATTCAAAACATCAACAGCAGAAGTGTAAATAGTTTTACACAAATAAGCAGCATTAGCAAATTTATACGATGGGCCCTCGAAATATCCTAATAAAAGTAATATGGCACATAAGAAAGTAAAATACCTTGTGCCAGGTAGATGTAATATGTGGAAACCTGAAATCAGAGTATTTTGGATTCATGCATCGAATTTCTTCCCGTGTAGGAGTACCAAGAACCTTGACAGGAACAAGAAATTTCATCAAAATTACAGAATATAGCAAGCAAAATCCAACACGATCGTAAATCTCCACAAGTTTCTTAATTAGAACTTCTCAAAGTATACCTTGATGATCTCAACAAGCTGATCAACCGCGTTTTACCTTAGTATAAGATGTTACCATATATAGTACGTCCTAGATTCCCCTCTTATAACACCACTTTACATTAGTAAGTCTCCTCCTATTTGGTCCCTCCATTATATATGGCTCTCTCCTTTCCTTCCAAGCTAGCTCCTTTTTTCCTTTGTCCTTTCACTTATAAGCTAAGGAATAGTACACAATATAATTACACTAAGATGAAAGAAAATGTAGTAAAGCTCATTCCCCTCTTCACATAATAAATTAACATTATATTAGTAACAAATCACAAAAAAAGAACATAAAGAGAGGATGTAATTTCTATGAAACAACGAGAAGAACGGGAAAGTCTTTTAATCCCATCTCGATAACCGGCTATATCTTGTTTATTGCCAAAAAATCTTCGAAAGTTGTAGCCTTCTATGTCGGGACCCCTTGCAGAAAATAATGCAACTTGTGGGGCCGACTTGTGAAGAATCAACTTTAGTCCATTACCAATACTGCCTTTTGCACCAAATCTCTTAACTCGCCCAATCCAAGTGGGTGGAGTAGAGACATTGTAATAGTCTATGAGTTCCTGATAACCAGGTTTTCACTAATTAGCATCCATAGCGCTAACATCTTGACCTTGAAGGCCAAACTTCACTACAATTGCATCCATAAAAGCCAAATACATCCATTGTAATAGTCTATAAAGCTTCATGGATAAATACAAACAACACAATGTCATACCAAAGCCATTTCCATACCCTTCATATACCTCTTCAATCAAAAGAGGAAAATAGTAATTATATCTAGTCATTAGACTTGATGAGGTTTAGCCTTTAATCGTGATCCTTCATTTTGAAATTGGAAAAAAAAACCATGAACCTATTGACCCATATTTTACCCTTGAGGATTTCAAGAGACCATACTACTCCTGATCTCAGATGAGTCAAGACCTCACTGTATTCCCAGCAAAATCTTGATACGTAAAACAAAACAGCAAGCTAAATGCAAAAGAAACTTGAGATGCTTGCATTTAACAGCAGAAGATGTTGTATTTAGCAGAGTCACATGGTCATTGAGATAAAAATTGATTGATGATTAAATGGGATCTAACCAACTATAATTTACTACAACAGAAATAAAGTACGCCTAAAAAATTAAAATCTCTAGGACAGGAAAGATCAAGAGAAGTGCGAAAATAAACAAAGTGGAAATCCCAACAAAATGCGAGATAGCCCTAAAAATGGAAAAATAATACTTCCTCCGTTCCAAATTAAATGCAACAATTCCACTTTTTCACTATTCACACTTTTCACTTTGACTAAGATTTGTGATTTATACATAATGGAAAACGTATTCAAGTGGGATCTTGTTAGATTCGTCTCGTGACGTACTTTCATAAAATGTAATTTTTATAATTTTTACTTATATGTAATTATAGATATTTGTGGTCAAAATAATGCATCGGCATGCGTAAAAGTGAATTTGTTGCATTTAATTCGGAACGGAGGAAGTAATAGGGGAACCCCGGACTTACGAGATATACGGTTGCGCTAACTAAAGAGCAAGAACCTGGACTTAGGATGTCTGATTAATGTCGAAACTTGAATAGTCAGATTTCCAATGTCATTTTTTTTGCCTCGATTTTGAGCCAGCCCATATAAAGAAATCGCATCTAGTTTCAGGATTTGATGAAGGGCCCTGCATAAGTATGTACATGCTAATTACGAATACAAACTAAAAAACCTCTCAACCAAGTTCACAAATCAGCAACTTTAATCTTCAGCTTAAACAGGTAATTGCTAAGAACTAATATTTAGGAAGGGTACTTTAGCATTGGCATTGTAATTGAGTTGGTGTGGCTTGAATAGGAAGTCAAGAGAGTTAGTTAGAGGAGAGAGATAGCGAGAGTGAATAGGAATTAGAATATTACAAATAGGGGAGTCCAGAAAAGAAGCATTGTGAAAAATATTGTTAAGAGTTTGTAGTAGTTATTTGGGAGAGATTCAAACCTCTCGAAAGCTTGTTACTATCTCTATATATCTTCTGCAATTTCCATTTTATTAATCCAAATCCATTTTTAGTCCTAATCATCATCTTTATCCTGAATTAGCTATGTCAGTTCATAGCAGTATTACTGCAGGAACATCACTAAAGAAGAGATATAAAGAAAGAACAGAATTAGATGCATTAAGATGTAACCAAACCTCTACTTGAAGAGATAACGACTTAGTTACAAGGAAAATGTTTTAGCAACCTCATCACCACTTGTAACTTATGTAGGTTCCAGCATGCCAATGCAATTAGATGAAGTATAAGAAATTTAGTATGATTACTTTACATATTCAACACAATGAATAAATTATATTCTACTAAATATTTGACGAAAATGACATTACGCTAGCACCACATTTTGCAGCATATCTACCATTCTTCTTTGAAATTGGTGCTGAATATCAAACCAGAACACTAACAGCAATAATACAAATATGAAAAAACGACCTCAATCCACACTTTGACAGAGTCCAGTACGGAATTCCTATAATTACGAATTGATAGGATGCAGGGTACTAATCTCCATACATCTCGCATGCTAAGCGAGTGCCCCACCATATGAGTTACATCCCCAAAAAGTATGAGACAGAAGAAGAGAGATGAAGAGAGCAAACAACAGAAAATAAGAATAGGAATTCTAATTCAAAGAGTCGTCTAGTTCCAGATGAGGTTGAATAAAAGATACATAATAACAGTAAGATTGAACAAAACTCAGTATAATATGAATCCAAGGAAAATCTAGTGAGCACTTTAGCTAATTGCTTTGAAATCATAAACTATCTTTTTACTGCAAAACTATGAGGTGCAAATGGAAAATTTTAAGAGTCAAAGCCACGTTTAACTATCAATATATAACAAGCCGAACATTAGCGACTTTAATATTATGGAGCTCAACTAAACCTGTTAGAACTGAACTGAACTGAACTGCAAATTTAGGCCCCACTCTTTTGAGATGAACTAAGGTGAGCTGAGCCTAAGTAAGTTGGAAATGAATTGAAGTGAGCTGAAGAGGCTCAGATTCGCCTTTTATCAGACATAAGGAAACAAAGGTCAATACCATGGCGGCAAAGCAAGTAAGAAGAAGGGCCACGTGTGAAAGGCCGCCTTAAATAATTGGCACATGTTCTTTATCGGACCAGCTACGCAATATCCAAAAAAGAAACATTAAACAGAAAAGCAATATCATAAAGAAAAACAAAAAGCACAATCCCAAGAAAACACTTCTAATGTAAGAAACATAGAATCATCAAAACCCATAAACAAGCAATCATAATTACAGAATTATTACACCACTCAATACAGGTAAAGGGAAATAAAAAAGGGAAGCCATACTTGATCACAGGAAAAACTTCTCAAACATCATCTTTATTTCTGAGATCACCCCGCAACAAAAGGTACATAAATTCCAAAATTCACAAAATTACGAACCAAAATTTGCAGAAATGAACCAAAATCGAAAACCCATGAAGTTAATTGGATGAATTACCAAATGAAATTCTTTTTGATAAATTCGAGGAATAATCAATGTGTGGCCTTGAAAATATACCAGTTCCTGCAAAAAGGGAGCAAAATGTACAAGAAAAAAATAGGAATAGAAATTCTTTAACCAAATCCAGCTTGCAATTCTAAAATACGATGAACATATTCGAATCAAACAACCAACTAAAGGAGAATAAAAGACAAAAGGGGGTAAATAATTGAAACGAAACCCTAGAAAACGATAAAGAGGAAATGAAATTCCCAAAGAAAGGGATAAAAATGAAGAGAACAAGAGATAAAATTTAATGATCAGGATAGAAATGAAGAGAAGGAGAGAGTATGAACGGGAATTTGCAGAAAACGAACCAAAATCGAAAACCCTAAACCAACTGAAGAAGAATTAAAGACAAAAGGGGAATAGTAATTGAATTGAAACCCTAGAAAACGATAAAGAGGAAATGAAATTCCCGCAAAAAGGGAGAAAAATGAAGATAAAAAGAGATAAAATTTGATGATTAGGTTAGAAATGAAGAGAAGGAGAGAGACACAGTGATGATTGAGGTGCAATATTGAATAAGCTCATATTAAATAATCTCTTGAAATCAAATATAATTGAGATGCTATATTGAATAAAGTCAGACACAGAAATGAAATCAAATAAATTGACACTATAGATCGAAACTTTACACCACTTAACAAAAGCAATCACATTACTCAAAATATTGAATCTTTTGAAACACCCACTAATCAAAATCTATCTAATTCCTCAAATATTGAAACTATTGAGATACCAACTAAGTTTTTCAGTCAACATTACTCTAGATCTCAACTTGCTTCACAAGATCAAACACAAAAAAAGAAATGAAGACAAAGAAAATGGAAAGAAATAAAACCTTATGCGCTGATCTTGCTGCATCTTGTTGTAGAAGAGAAGAAACAGCCTAACTCATAGATCACAAAAAAATGTATCAGAAACTGAAATTTATCAAAACCGTGGGCCATTCTTTCAATTCGAATTAGAGCAAAGTCTTTGAAAAGGTAAAAGGACAAAAATCTGAAAGTAAAAATCAAGAACTTATGCCTCCGTGATTGAACATTTGAACTTAACGGTGCTTTGAAGCTTGACGACACACGATCTAGAAAGATATCCACCAAAAACAAACAGATCAAACATAAGGCAATCATTGCAACACGCTCTCGATTCTCCCCTGAGAAATGTCTTCGTCGTAGGATTACCCATCTCATAGTTGAGGGTTTTAAGCACTTCAGCCTCCAATTGTACAACCTTGACATTCAATGAAAAGCAAAACTCTCAACACCAATATAAACCCAGATTCAGATTCAGTAAATTTGATATTTAAGATAACTTAAAACAGAAAAAAGAAAACGTCACTAACCTCATGTTTAGTGTAGGTATTTTCTGTCATATCACGAAATTTTTCCACAGATTTTAGATCTATTTCTTCATACTTTCTACAATCAAGAACAAAGAATTTCAATTTTAAAAATAAAAAAAAATCATTTAAAATAATATTAAAATACCCAAAAACCACATAAACTAACGATGCAATAAGCATTGCAGAAACACCCAGAAGCTGAAGGCGTTGTCGATTAATAGGTTTCGTCGACAAAAATCGATCGATGTGTGAAATTGTCAAATAAAGTGTATCAGAAAGTGACAGAAACAACTTTAAATTCTTCAGCAAGTTCAACTAACCAATCCACCAAAATTCCTCTCATATTTGCACTCAAATCCTTCTGAATCTTCTGTATGTAATCCCCTTGAGGCCTTCTCTTCACTTCTTGCTACAAAAACCCAATTCAATTTCAATCATAAACCCAAATTCCCGCAAAACCCATCTCACCAATCAATCGAAAAAAAAATCAAATTAAAGAAAAGGGTTCTGAAATTCACACCTTTAATACTGTAAATATTGCTTTAATCCCTATAAAAACTGTAATAATGAAACTAATTCGAAAATCTTACCTCCATAATATTACGAAGATATTCATAAATTCCAGTAACATATGGGCCACACATTTGAGGATCATTAGAAACAACATCAATATCATCAGTAGAAACTTTAAGTGGAGCCACAACAACCTCCTCCGGCGTTTTCTCCGACGCCGAAATCGAGGTAGAGCTGCTGAATTAGTAGATTTTTCGAATGAGCTCGTGTTCGAGGCTCAAAACATGATTTTAAGCTGGTATTACCCAAAACAAATTAGGGTTTCATATGGGGAAGATTTCATTGCAGTCGCAAAAGAGGAGAGAGGAGAGAGAAACATGAAGAAGAGGAGGGAGAATAAGTTGTGGGTTGTGGCTCAGATGGAATTGGGCACAGCTGAGTAGGCGCCTAATGCCATGTGAAGGCCGCGTGGTGGGCCGAAGTTTTTTGGATCACGAGAGCAGCACGTGACGCTCTTATGAACAGTGTTTTGAATGGTTTTGTGACTCAGATCACTGTTCTTCCAACTTTTAAAAGGTCTAGGACTAGGAAAAGCTTGTTGAATGAGATGGACTATGGAGAGTAAAGCGAGCTGTTAGTTGTTGCAGAGGAGAAGTCAAAGAGCTTTTCCTACAAAACGACACTTGGTCAATTCAAGTTTAGGCAGCAGGTCTCCTGTGGTCCTGTATGACTTAAGATATCATGAAACGGGCCGGGCCCGACTCATTTAAATTGAGAGCAACCCTTTAGTGATTTGGGCTAGTCAATGGCAATTTGGCAACCAAGCCTCATTTTGTTTGACGTTGTGGGTCTCTCATTACTGTATCAATTTCTGCTGCGGCCTTTATTTACTAAAAAAACAATTCTATTAAACGAATCTTGAATTCCGGTCCCTTCGGTCTCGAGTCGTATGCCATATTCTTTTCATGTTATCTTAACGATGTTAGCCAAATTCTCTTCGTGTTTTCTTAACTTATTTAAACTAATTTGAATTTATTAGATCTTGGTCCCGTATATTCTGTTCAACTATAAGAAAAAGTGAAATAAGTTCTAATAAGATCTAGTATATTCAGATAAATTCATTTCAGCAAAGATAAGGTTTGACACACTTAGAAAACAAGGTCTGATATGTTCAGAAAAAAGTCTAATAAGTTAAATAAATTCAGATTAGTTCTAATAACTTTCGATAAGCAAAAATAAATTCAAAAGAAAATGACCCTTATCTAAACTTATTTGACCTTTATTTTGCAAGTGTGTCAGACCTTTTTTTTTTTGTTGAATTGAACTTACGTGAATCTATTTGACCTTATCTGAACCTATTTTGTCTTATAAGGACTAGTAATAACTTAACGAAACAGGGACATACTCCCACAAAATAATCCGTTCTTAAATGATCTTCCTACTTTTTGTTTCATTTTGTTTCCATAATATATTTTTACTTTTACTTTATGCTCTGTTTAGTAAAGGTTTGTTCTCCTTACTCACATATTCTCATTCTCATTTTTGCCTTGGTTTTTGTTGCTACGGTATATAGGAAGATTTGTAGAGAACTATTATTGATTAAAAGTTATGAGTTCTTATTGAAGCGAAAGTATGGTGGTACATCTCATGTGTTAATTATACTTCTTATAAGAATTTCATACTTTTCAATAACATACTTATTATAATTACATAATGCAATAGTTAACAAAAAATGAATATTATGGAAATAAATTATACAATTTGCAACCTCAAATGCCTTTTAACAATATGTATACAACATGATTTCCTGTCCCAATCCTCTTCCCCTCTACTCCCATGGGAATTTCATCTTACCAATATATATATATATATATATATATATATATATATATATATATATATATATATACTTGTCTATAAAAAATCTTGATCTATGCAAATATATTTCAATTATTTCCTTACTATTGGTTTTCTCTTTCTCTGACCCGCTTTCCTCTCAATTGTCTGTAAGGATCGCTTTAGGGAAGTCCTTGATTTGGGGCCATCCCTAGTTTTTTTTTTCCTGATAAAAAAAATGGACTTTCTTTGTTTCTTCTTGGTTACTCTTTAGTATGTACACTCTGACCTTTTATAATTATTACAAAGTTTTCACCATATACCATTAAGTAATTTTGTTATTCATAATATACCTTCCAATTTTTCAAAATTCACCATATATCCCTTAATTTCCTTACAATTTACAATATGCCCTTAAATCTTAATGATTAACAATCGTCAACTGTTTTAATCTTTAACCCATATTTATGTTACTAAATTCTAATTGACCTTTATCTGACTCATTAATCTTAATGGACCACCAATAAGAAACCAACTATGGGCCTTTTATCCCTCTTCCTCCATACTTTTTTATCTCTTCTTTAGTCACAAGTCGTTTTGTGGCAGTATACTAGGGTAAATTGGTCAAACATGAGTTAATTAGGTTGTAGTAACAAAATCAAGAGTTAATGATAAAAAAATTGATATTTGTTAGTCATCAAGGGCGTATGATGAATTTTAAAGACATTGAGGTTATAGAATTTTGAAAAGTTGAAGGGTGTATGGTGAAAGAACAAATAACTCAGGGATATATGGTGAAAACTCTATTATCATTACATGTGTATTATAATACACATTAGGAGAAATTTAACTGCATTCCACGTGATACCTTTTTTATATCTATTCTAATAAAAGAGATTAATTAGTTAAAGTTTTTCAACTTTAACCACAAAAGATAAAGTATAACACTATAACTTATTTAAATCATAAGGGAAATAACAAAAATTTAAAACTGAATATGGTTCTTCATGTTCTCTTGCATTAACAATTGAAGGAATATAAACTCAAATCTCGAGCAAAACAAGCCACTCATATAACCCTCGAAACATCTCATGAAGAGAGTTATTCGTCATATAATAATTAAGGCAAAATTGGCCTCAACACCATGAATTATAGAGCGTGTGCACCAAACACCTCCAACGAAGACTTATAACCATAACACCCGAAAGTGCAGACCTGGGTGCACTCCGTACCATAAATGAGGTAGGTGCCCGAATTCTCACCGACGACGGAGTAAATTATTATGGGATATTATCTCAGATAACCCTGACATATAGACCTTTTTCCCAAATAACCCTGACATTTTTTTTTTACCCAGATGACCCTAAACTTGTATTTTGTCATTAAACCTGACGGAATTGTTAACGCCATTAACGATTTTCAAACAAAAATAATTACTGCCTTTTTTTTAAAAAAAAAAAAACCAAACTCATCTCTTTCTCTCTCTTGTTCTTCATCTCTTCTCAAGCATTCATCAAAGGTTTTCACCACTTTCTCCAAAATTTCTTCCTCTTTTTATTTTGAAAAATTGTCATGAATGTACAAGTGAATCTGGGTACGATAAGATTCACCATTAATGTAAACAAGTTCGTTCAAAAGAGAATAATCAAAAATTAAACCACGATTCTCTCTCTCTTCACAATTCTATGGGTCATGGGATTTTGTGGTTGCAACCATGACTAACCAGAACAACAACACCAACATCATCTTCGACCTCCGTACTCAAAAGGAACTCATAATTTCTCTCTCCTCTGCGTGAATCTAGGTACAAGTGAATCTGGGTTTTGGGTTTTGTGGGTTTTGGGTTTTTGGGTTTTGGGGGGTTTTGGCAGCAGCAACGTTTCTTCCTCTAACGTTTTTTTTTTTTTTTTTTTTTTTTGATAATTTTGTTTCATTAATCAGGTGCAAAGCTAGCTATGTTACATGTCAACCAAATTCCATCAAGGATATCCACCATAACCGGCATAATTAAAACAAGGACTGATTCACTTGTAGTCTTGTACCCAGATTTCCTCTAAAACAAAAGGCTGCATATTCTTGAAGAGATATAAAAATGGAAAAGCAGATTCTCCAAAACAAGGTCAGATGAGATTTCCTCTAAAACAAAAGGTAAGGAAACAAACTATAAGAAAAACCAAGCAAATTAAAAAAAAGGACTGATTAATGGAAACAAAATTAGAGAGAGGAAGAACAAGAGTGAGGAAATCAAATTAAAACATATTATGGAATTTAAATTGAAGAGTAACAAAGACTTGAAGAATAAGAGAGAGAAAAGGGTAAAGAACAATAGAGAGAGGATGAAGAACATAAGAAAGAGGATGAAGAACATAAGAAAGAGGATGAAGAACACAAAATAGTTAACGTCGTGTCTTATTCCGTCAGGTTTAATGACAAAAATCAAGTTCAGGGTTATCGGAGACAGGGCTGCCAAAGTCGGGGTTATATTGGAAAAAGGCCTATAAGTCAGGGTTATCTGAGATAATATCCCAATTATTATTATTATTTTCCATTCCCCCACCCTTCTTATTTTCTTCTTTTTTACCCTAATTTTTTACTTAAACCAAAAAAGGCACGGAGAAGATACGGGCAGTAGCAACGCCAACAACCACCATCAGCACACGGACAGCAGCGGCAACACCAGCAACGCGCGTAGAGGAGATAGAGAGAGAGCGTAGAGCAGCGACATTGGTGACTCACTTGAATGCCGACAGCAACATCGACAGCACACCCGCAACCCCACGTGGGCAAGACACTTTCGACGAGGACAACAACACCGATGAACGAACAACCCAGAAGAGAGAGAGAGAAAGAGGGAGAGTGGCACACAAGAGAGAATAGGAAAGGTTCGGGGTTCTGGGAATATGTTCCCTATTCAATTTGGTGAGCAATAAAATACATTGTTCTTAGCTCAAATGTTATAGGTTGGTGATGAGTCAAGAAGGGGAGCTTGAGGTAAAGACACGAAGAGAGCAACTCTAGCTTAAGATGAAGGAGACACGAAAACAAAGATGGAAAGGAAAGCTATGGCTTCCTTAAAATCAGGCATGAGGAGAGCAGAGAGAAAATAAGAATGGGTAAAAAAAAGAAAATAAGAAAAGGGGGGAAATGGAAAATAATAATAATAAATTAAGAATCTCCCGTCGCCGGTGAGAATTCCGGTCACCTACCTCATTTATGGTACATAATGCACCCAGGTCGTCCCTACTTTGGGGTGTTCTGGCTATAACTTATAGTTGCGGGTGTTTGGTGCATCTGCGCTATAGTTCTGGGTGTTGATGTCAATGTTGTCTATAATTAAATATACTAATAATGTTCGAAAATATGTACCACAAATCGTTAAAAATTAAGTGGAACAACTAAAATAGATATGAGAAGCATATAACTTGTCTTGGCAACCAACATGTGGAGTCCCAAAAAGACTTCACTAAGGTAATTTGGTAATTATGTCTCTTGCAATTAGTACTCGAGTAGTATCATTTTTACCAACTGGTACTAAAATTGTGTTACTTGAGACCAATCGAAAGAATCATGGGTATAAAAATACCAAATTTAATTCTTATGGAGTCTTTTGGAGACTCCAATAGTTGATTACCAACACTTTTTGCCATTTAGACAAAAATGAAGAAAAAAAACACAAAGGCTTGAATCTTTATTCAACAAAACTAAAAAGGAAAAAGGTGTCTAACAAGCTACGCTTAGAGACATAAACTTGCTGACAAGCTTGCACATAAACGCGACATGGGATCGGACACGGGGACACGGGGAAACGCAAATTTCAAAACTGAGAAAACATGGGGGGAAATGCAATTTTTTTCTAACAATTTATATAATGCTTTATAACATCAATGAAAAACATGCAAAATTATCAAAAAAAACTTGCAAAAAGGAATTGTAAAGCAAACTGCAAAAGTTACATGAAGATTGATGAGTGATGACTGTCGTACCGGTACCACAACAAGTCAACAAGTAATTGATGAATAAAATAAGCCTAAGCCAACAAGATTGATGATATTGATTGATGACTGGGGTACCACAAACATGAAAAGAACTGTAAAAGGTCAAAGTACTGTCCCTTCAGTCAGTTTGGAGTTTGTACTGGTGCGGCGGTACAGAAGGTACAGTATTAAATAAGTAGGGTTTGGACTTTTATATTAATATCCCAACATTTTGTCACGCACAACGTTTTAGACACGCGCAACGTAAGGATTTTAGCGTGTCAGTGCTTCTGAGCTTGCTGACATATGACGATGACACCTTCCTCGCTTCAACGGGATTCGTAATCTACGGCATGAAACAACACCTGAAAAAAATGCTGCGTACTTATCCTATAATCTATATAAGAAGGCTCTAAAATTTGAAAAAGTTGAGTAGAGAATATTATAACTGAAGGATTTATGTCCTCGACTTAAATGCAATTACTAATTATATTATGGATCGTATTATGGAGATAATAAATTCGTTCTACTGGGTCGTCTATACGTCTTGCTAGCGAATGCTATAGAACTTTGGGTTAGGAAATTATTAACCCGAAGCCCAATATAATGGATCCTATTAGGTCACACATTATACTTGGATCAACAAAAGAAACCTAGAGCCCGTAAGGGCCCTAGGGTGGCCGGCCAAGAGGAGGGGAGAGGAGAAGTGATTCTCCTTCTAACCTAAATATATTTATATATTTGGTTAGGAAATAAAAAGGATATACAAGATATCTCTTATTATTTTTCTCTCTCATATTCTTTCCTAAAGTCACAAAAACTCCATTAAAGTAGAAGAAGAATTTCTTCCTTCCAACTAGCATTGGTGGAGTGTTGATCCGGGTTGGTGGACCAAGTAGAGGAATCACAATTGAGGTTCTTTATCCGGGTTATACAAGCTTTGTGGAATTCACGCTTCAAAGGTAAATTCTTAACTATTATGTGATCCTTGAATGTATATGCATGAGATCCTGTTTTAAGTGCTTATGAATATGATTCATGAAATTCCGCTTAGAGTACTTATAATCCTACAGTGGTATCAGCCTCTTGCATATAATTTTTGGTCATAATAATTAGATTTACTTTGATGTGTTCTTGACTAATTTTAATTGATTAAGGGGAGGAATTGAATTATGGATGTTTTATTTAATTGGATTAATTAAATTTGATTTAATCTGCCTAATAACCGATTTTAATTTCGAAAATTCGACCTAATTTTTTTTTATTATTCGAAATATATTTTATTTGGCCGAATTTTAAAGAAAATAAAATCTTGATTTTCCAAATTAAAATTCAATTTTAGATCTCAAAAATTTCGAAAATTTCGAGAGTTAGATTTATATAATTAATCTGAATTTTCATATTTAAATTGTTTATGTATGAAAATTAGTTCATGTGAAAAGAGTTTTGTGTGAATTAGAGATTAATACATATGAATAATGCTAAAATTAAATTAAAATAGAGATTTTATGTTAATTTCGAATATTCAACTCATATAATTAATCTGAATTTTCATATTTAATTTGTTTATGTATGATAAATTAATTCATGTAAAAGGAGTTTTATATGAATTTAAGGTTAATTGATATGAATAGCCCTAAAATTAATTAAAATGGAGATTTAAATTAATTTGCAGAATTAGGCATAAAGGAGTTTATGTTTAATTTAATTTGATCACTAAATTAATTTACAAGAAGTTGTGATTTAATTTAATTCCCACAAAAGAAAAAAAAAAGACAAAGAAGGGAGGAGGAGCAGCCACGGCTGCTGGGTGGCGCTGCCACCTGCTGGTGGGGCCACAGTGGCTGCTTCAGGTGGTCCTTGGTGGGTTGTCGTGGCTGCGACAGCAGCAGCGTGGCTTGCTAGCCACGTTTTGCTGCTGCCCAGTAGTAATTTTAAAAAAAAAATTAAATTTTTTTTTTGGAAAATCATTAAAACAGATTTTTAGGATATTAAGCAGATTTTCAGTTAAATAATTCCATAATTTTATTCTTTAATCTAATTAAAATTAGTAGGCTAGATTTTATAGGATAGAATCTTTAGGTGGTTAGGAATTACTTAAATATTTTATCTACTTGCTATAATTAAGAATATTTGATATTTCGATTGATGGCAAGAATAATATGTGATATTATGATGTGGCTTTTATATTTTGATATAATTGCTATGTATGACTAGTATGGCCCAAAATTAAGTTAGAAAATACGATCTGCGTATCGTGATGTATTCTTGTAATTTTAAATACGATCTGCGTATCGTTAAGTATTTTTGTAATTTATTTAATTTAGTTATTAGTTAAATTATTTTGATACTTATGCAATCCAAAGACGAGTCCATCAAGAGAAGGCCCATGGCTAAGGTGGATGGAGATCCATGAAGAGTCCAAGAATGAGCCATTGATGCTTAGTTCTTAGGATTAGGGGCCATACTAGATCATTTTATTTTCGCATTTTATTATTCTTTAAAATGCTTATACGTTTATTGTATGTTGGTTGTTGATGCGCTAGAGTTCACTAATTCATAACAACATAATAAACTTAGGTCCCGTAAATATTAAGGTTGATTTTCCAAACATAAAGTACTTATCAAGCCCTTAATTAATAGCAATAGGTCATGCCTCCGCATGGTGTTATCATTAATTTTGGGATATAAGGTAAAATTGCGAATTTTACAACTTAGTTTGGTTGTCATTAACAAAATTATCAAAAGCGTTTTGAATTTTAAAGCAAGAGATAGTTAAACATGCGATGTTTATCCATCTATACAAGAGTTATAATTTGTTATAATTAGTAAAAGAGTTTACTTACCTTGATAATGTAACGTTAAAGATAAGGCCTCCGTCTGCTTAGTGTTGCATGTTGATAGGATCTTGTAAAACACTTATTCAAATGGGACATTAAAATTGAATAGGTGATCAACCTAGAAACCTTTGCATGTTTTAGGTTACTTTATAAACATAAAATTGAACTTTGCTTTATTTTTCTGTCTGTAGATACCATGTCTAATAACAACAACAACAACTCCGTTTTCAACATTCGTCCTTTTCTGGAAAAGGACAGACTGAATGGTGAAAATTTCCTTAATTGGGAAAGGACCTTAAGACTTGTTCTGAGGTTTGAGGGTCGAGAGGACATCTTATATACCCCACTTCCTGTTGTAACCGATGAATCAACTGAGGCGGACAAACGTCGTGCCAAACAAAGCTAGTGATAAGTCTATACCAATCACTTGCTTGATGATAGCGGCCATGGAGCCGAACCTCCAAAAGAGGTTCGAAACCAAGGATGCTTATACCATCATGCAAGAGCTGCGGGCTATGTTTCAAACACAAGCCTGAGTTGAGCGGTATGAGACTAATAGGGAGATACTTGAATGTCACATGAAGCCGGGTCAAGCTGTTGGCCCCCATGTTTTCGCAATGATGGGTCTTTTCGAAAACATGGAACGACTTGGATTCCCTTATAGGGTTGAGTTGGCTACTGACATTATTCTCCACTCATTACCTGACAGTTTCAATCAGTTCAAAATGACCTACAATATGAATGAGTCTGAAAAGACTTTGCAAGAGCTGCATGGATTGTTGGTCAATCTTCGAAAGGAACATCCCTAAGGTTGAACCAAAGAAAGAGGTTTTGATGGTTCAAAAGGGAAAGGGTTTCAAGAAGAAATGGGCAGGAAAGAAGGACAAAGGCAAGCAAGTTGCCATTGTTACTGAAAAACATAAGCCAACCGCCAAGCCAAAGGTCGCTGCTGAAAGCAAGTGCTTCCACTGTCACAAGATAGGACACTGGAAGAGGAACTGCCCGGTATACTTGGAGGAAAAGAAGTCTGAGGCTTCCACTACAGGTATATATGTTACAGAAATCAATTTGACTTCTACTTCTTTATGGGTATTTGATACCGGTTGTGGTTCTCACATAGTTAATGATGTGCAGGGACTAAAAAGAAGTAGGAAGCTGGCAAAAGGCGAGGTAGAGTTACGCGTTGGAAATGGAGCACGAGTTGCTGCACTTGCCATAGGGAGCTATAGTCTACACTTGCCTTCTGGGCTTATTTTAGAACTAAATAATTGCTATTTTGTTCCTTCAATAATTAAGAGCATAATTTCTGTTTAGGATTTTGTTTATAAAGAACAAGTGTTGTTCCATTTCTTACAATAATATCTTATATGCCAATGCTAAATTGATAAATGGCTTATATGTGCTTGATAGGTCATTACAAAACTATAACATAGATAGCAAGAAACAAAAATCAAATGATTCCAACCTAACCTACATTTGACATTGTCGAATGGGTCATATAAACCAAAAGCGTATTCACAAGTTACAAAAGGATGGTATAATTCCATCATTTGAATTCGAATCATTTGATGTATGTGAATCATGCTTAATGGGGAAGATGACAAAATCACCATTTTTTACTGGAAAAGGTGAAAGGGCCAGCGATCTTTTAGGACTCATACATACAGATGTGTGTGGTCCTATGAGCACAAAGGCAAGGGGAGGGTTTAACTACTTCATTACCTTCGCTGATGATTTGAGTAGATATGGATATATATACTTAATGAAACATAAGTCGGAATCTTTTGATAGATTCAAAGAGTTCCAAAGTGAAGTACAGAATCAACTTGGTAAGACAATAAAAGCACTACGATCCGATCGTGGTGGTGAGTATTTGAGCCAAGAATTTGATGATCATCTAAAGGGTTGTGGAATTCTTTCACAATTAACTCCACCAGGAACACCACAGTTGAATGGTGTATCTAAAAGGAGGAATCGAACCTTGCTAGATATGGTTCGATCAATGATGAGTCTCGCTGATCTTCCAATTTCTTTTTGGGGATACGCTCTCGAAACTGCTGCACACACACCATATAGGAGCCCGTCAAAAGCTGTAGAAAAGACTCCATATGAGTTATGGAATGGAAAACCTCCAAACTTGTCTTTTCTTAAGATCTGGGGATATGAGGTCTATGTAAAGCGGTTACTATCAGACAAGCTTGCACCCAAGTCAGATAAATGTCTCTTTGTGGGATACCCAAAAGAGACAAGGGGTTATTACTTCTATAACCTTCAGGAGAACAAAGTGTTTGTTGCTCGTGATGGTGTTTTTCTTGAAAAGGAATTTGTTTCTAGAAAGACAAGTGGGAGTAAAATAATTCTCGAAGAAATTCGAGATGAGCAACAATTGGACATGGTTCACACCATGTCAGAGACGGCCCGACAAGACAAAAGTCTAGTTCAGGAGATGATGTATTCAACGCGTGAACCTCCTACCGTCCCACTTGAATCTAATTCAAGCGAAGATCTTCAAGAAGTTGAAGAGAACATTTCTCTTGATGCTCAGGCCCCGCGTAGGTCTAGTAGAGAAAGGATTCCAAACAAGAGGTTGGTTGATTTCCTATTAACTGAAAACTCTGAAATTATGATTTTGGGGAATTCAGAGCCTACTACCTAAAAACAAGCTTTGACGAGCCCAGACTCTGAGAAATGGCTTGAGGCCATGAAATCCGAGTTAGACTCCATGTCTGAGAATAGAGTTTGGACCCTAGTTGACTTGCCTGATGGGGTTAACCCTATTGGATGCAAGTGGGTGTTCAAATTAAAAACAGACAAAAATGGGAATGTCTATGTCTATAAAGCAAGACTGGTTGCAAAAGGATTCAGACAAATTCATGGTATAGACTATGATGAGACCTTTTCTCTCGTAGCAATGCTTAAGTCAATTCGGATACTTTTAGCGATTGCCGCATTTTATGATTATGATTTTTGGCAGATGGATGTCAAAACAGCATTCTTGAATGGGTTCTTGAATGAGGATGTGTACATGACACAACCTGAGGGTTTTGAGGATCTAGAAAATCCTAAAAGGGTTTGCAAGCTTCAGAGATCCATTTATGGATTGAAGCAGGAATCTCGGAGCTGGAATCTTCGATTTGATAAGGCAATCAAGAAATTTGATTTCATCAAAAGCGAAGAAGAATCTTGTGTCTACAAGAAGTTTAGTGGGAGCAGCTTAGTCTTCTTGGTATTGTATGTAGATGACATACTACTCATGGGAAATGACATACAAATGCTTGAGTCAATCAAGGAATGGTTAAAAAGTTGTTTCTCTATGAAGGACATGGGAGAAGCTGAGTACATACTGGGAGTCAAAATCCATAGAGATAGGTCTCAAAGGATGATTGGGCTAAGTCAATAAACTTATAGTGATAAGGTTCTTGCAAGGTTCAACATGGAAAACTCTAAGAGAGGTTTCGTTCCCATGTCACATGGCATATCGCTTAGCAAGAGTCGGTGCCCGACCGAGCCCGATGAGTTAAAGCGAATGAGTAGCATTCCTTATGCTTCGGCTATAGGATCTATCATGTATGCCATGATAAGTACTCGACCAGATGTTGCATATGCCTTGAGCATGTATAGCAGGTTCGAAGCAAATCCAGGAAAAGCACACTGGACTGCAGCTAAGAGCACCGTTAAGTACTTAAGGAGGACTAAAGGCATGTTCTTAGTCTATGGGGGACAAAGTGAGTTGGTTGTTGAAGGTTACACGGATGCAAGCTTCCAAACCGACAGAGATGATTACCGCTCTCGGTCGGGGTATGTCTTTCGTCTAAATGGAGGAGCAAAGTGAGTCGGAAGAGCTTAAAAGCAAAGCAATGTAGCGGACTCTACGACGTAATCGAATATTTAGCAGCGGTTGGCAAGCTAAAGAAGGCGTTGGATCAAGAAATTCTTGACGGAGCTGGATATCATACCTAGTGCTCGGAAGGGATTGAGTTGTTTTGTGATAACAATGGTGCTATTGCGCAAGCAAAAGAACTGAGATCACATAACAAATCCAAACATGTAATGAGGAAGTATCACCTCATTAGGGAGATTGTTGACAGGAAGGATGTCAGGATCTGTAAAGTTCACACGGATGAGAATGTGGCTGATCCGCTCACTAAACCACTACCTCAACCCAAGCATGAGTGTCACGCTAGGGCTATAGGCTTGAAGCAAATGTTAGAGTGGCTTTAGATTGTACTAGGTTTCGAGAAACTTTTACAATGTAAAGACATGGTTTTGCTATTTATGTTTATGAGAATAAATTTTATCTTATTTAATTATTGGTTTGGTATTAAATAAAATGTCCAAAATATATCTTGAATTCTATGGTTTTGTCAAATATGTGATTTGATAAATGAAACACCATAAGTGAACAGAATTCATAGAATATTAAAGTTCCTAATCTAAGTCATTAAACTGGACATAAATGACTTGTTAAAGGGATTAGCATATAAGATTGATTGATAGCGCCATTTCATGGGCTATGGAAACATAGAGATGTTTAATCAATCATATGGATGTGTATAGTTGATACATAGTCGAACTAGACCTACTTAGAAGTTTTATAACTTCGAAATTATATTAGTAGATTCCTTAGACATGAGTGGAACATTACTTAGCCCAACGATTGGTATAACTTTGATACTGTCAAACGTCATGCCGTAAAAGGGGACTATAAAGGCAAGCATTCAAAGTTGTGCTAAAAGTTGAGTGGGAGTATTGGTTACCACAAGATTGAAAAGATCCTCCTATATGAGATAGGATAGGTGTCTTGGCCCCTTGAAGAGCGAAAATTGAAAAAATGCATGGCCGTGCTCAAATGGATCATTCGATGATCATTTGTTTGTCAATTCGAACTCGGATTTCAAGGATTAATTTGAAAACTAGTATGGATGATATAGAAATATGATCATACTATCAAATTAAGACATTAAGAGACTTGAGGAATTCAAACATTGCACACTCGTCTCGGACAAGTGGGAGATTGAAGGATTTATGTCCTCGACTTAAATGCAATTACTAATTATATTATGAATCGTATTATGGAGATAATAAATTCGTTCTATTGGGTCGTCTATACGTCTTGCTAGAGAATGCTATAAAACTTTGGGTTAGGAAATTATAAACCCGAAGCCCAATATAATGGATCCTATTAGGTCACACAATATACTTAGATCAACAAAAGAAACCTAGAGCCCGTAAGGGCCCTATGGTGGCCGGCCAAGAGGAGGGGAGAGGAGAAGTGATTCTCCTTCTAACCTAAATATATTTATATATTTGGTTAGGCAATAAAAAGGATATACAAGATATCTCTTATTATTCTTCTCTCTCATATTCTTTCCTAAAGTCACAAAAACTCCATTAAAGTAGAAGAAGAATTTCTTCCTTCCAACTAGCATTGGTGGAGTGTTGATCCGGGTTGGTGGACCAAGTAAAGGAATCACAATTGAGGTTCTTTATCCGGGTTATACAAGCTTTGTGGAATTCACGCTTCAAAGGTAAATTCTTAACTATTATGTGATCCTTGAATGTATATGCATGAGATCCTGTTTTAAGTGCTTATGAATATGATTCATGAAATTCCGCTTAGAATACTTATAATCCTACAATAATCTAGTAAACCTACTGTATCTTTTTAAAACCCTAGATCAGAGAAGAATAGAAGCATAGTTATATTGCTTCAGCTCGCAGTATCATCTCTTTTACTCTCAAGCTTTTATCATGAAAAGAGGTAGTGAAACCCCATCTTCATCAAACCAAGTGCAAAAGAAAGTTGCTGAGAAAAATATATATATATATATATATATATATATATATATATATATATATATATATATATATATATATATATATATATATATATATATATATATATATATATATATATATATGGAGTGTATAATTTATATTCATATTGTGCTCTCTGATCCAGATCTATATAGATGAATTTCTTAGAAGTTCCTTTTTTTTTTCTGTTAGTGCAATGTAGTCATTTCACAATATGATTGTTTCCATATTTCGCATAATGGGATCCAGATTTTTTGATTGATAGAAACCCTAGTAAGGCCATGTTATATGTGCTTAAAGTGGCATGCAACATGCACTATATTTTTTGGAACTTACAATTAAAGTGTCAAAATAAATTATCTTCCACAGCCGCTTGTGCTATTTATGCTTCCTCATATTTGGAACTTACAATTTCTTGTAATATGCCCAAAATTTGACATTTAAAGGATTTTGGCTTTTTCTTATACTAACAATTATTGCAGATCTACTATACGTTATTATACATTGTCCCTGGATATGAGTATTGCATAGAGAAAGGTAGGGAGGAGAGGGATCCAGTATCTTATGTTCTTTTCATTGGATATAATTAAGTTGAGGAAAAAGAAGGGTGTGTGGAAGCTTTGCCAATTGTTATTAGGAGGATGCCTTTAATTTCTCTTTTAATACCAATATCCAAAAAAAAAAAAAGAGGTATAATTTCATATTACTTGTGATAAACCAAATTCTTACAAATTAAAAGATTTGGAGGAAAAAACAAGGTAACATCAGATCTGATCTCCATCTCCTTTCCTGATCTCTTTGCTTCCCCACTTTTCTTAATTGTTAACTAAAGATACTGAAAAGTGCTCTTAATTTTATGAACTTATGACCAATGAAAGATAACCTAAATAGTAGTGATCGAGCTATATTCATCTGACCGGAGATACATTATAATAATGTCAATATATGATAATAATGTTATCCTTTCACAATTTGCGTTGAGTCTTATTAGTTTTCTTTTGTAAACAAATTATTATAATTTTTACTAATATATCATTTAAATTATTAATAGTAATATGTGCGCATTAGAGATTGTTCAGTTCCTTAATTAAGTTGAACAAAAATACATGATGTAGTAACTAAGTGGCTCAATGGGCAGCATTACTCTTAATTTATCTACACCCTGAAATGCATGAAGTGAGGATTTACAAGCTAAGCAATGGCATTCTTATTGATCTTAAAATTAGGTCATGTACTCATATTCTAATTTGTTGTGTGTAGGACATGCTATCTCAAGCTGATAAGATAGAGCAAGCAACAAATTACATAGTGGAGTTGCGGGAGAGAGTAGATAACTTAAACAAGAGAAAAGGGCAATTGGAGATGATAGGTAACCAAGAAGCTGGGACATCTAGTAACCAACAAAACACAACTCTAAATGATGAAACAATGGCGGATTCGGCGTTACCTATCATCGATGTAAAGGACTTGGGAAGTAGTCCAGAGGTGCAACTGGTGATGGCATTAGAGGATAACATCATGCTACATGAAGTCATTAGGATTCTTGAAGAAGAGGGTGCTGAAGTTGTGAATGCTACCTTCTCAACTCTTGGGAACAAGGTCATTCACAGTCTCCATGCTAAGGTATTTTACTTTATATCCACACATAAAATAAGTTAACACAGCAGAAAAGATTAACTATGCCTCTGCGTAAATATGACGACACGCCCAATGATATACAGATCGAGATTTTTTTGTTAAACCTTTGTACACAAATTTTAAAATCAACTTGTCGAATATATATATATATATATATATATATATATATATATATATATATATATATATATATATATATAT